>QRFJ01004160.1:140779-241108 GCA_006176705.1 Cocos nucifera | reverse complement strand
CCATACTTCACCGGAGAGATGCTTAGGGAGTTCAGCCTTCCACATTAATGAATGGGTTTGTAGTTACCTTGAATATTGTAGATTATAGATATACACCATATTTAATTAAGTAATGAAAGCTTTGTTGATATCTTATTTTATGATATTTTTTTCTAAAAATGTTCCATATCCTGATACGTGGGTGGGTCGATGAATTATCCATTAGTAGGATTTATAGGTTGATATGGTGCAATGGAAGGAGTAATAACATTGCTTAGTAGTAGCAGTTGATACCCCGAAGCAATCAGAGCTTACAATCAACTTTCTTAGTAGTCAAGCCCTTCCTCCTATAATGCAATCCTTTCGCGACCTGGTTTGAATGCACTCTGGGCTCTGTGCTTTTCGATTATACTGAAAATAAGAGTTTTTCAACCCAAGGCATAGACGTCAGGAGTGCCAGAGTTTGAGATCAGGCACTCACACAGCACTAGCTATAATATTATCCTATAAGGGAGGAAGACAAGCAATATCCTTGTCCAATGGAAGGACTTGACGCCCATGAGTGACCTATCGTGAGAAAGGGGAAACCCATTGATTGTTATATATGTGTGCCCTAGAAGCCAGAATTGACTGACACTTGTTATACACTTCTAAAGGCAAAATTATAATTTTGACTATAAATATAAAATTGGATTATTTTCTATACAATGATATTTAGTGTCTATGATACATCTCTTGAGTTAATGGTAATGATATTCTTATTTTCGAAAGAGTTGAAAATTTAAGACATGAATTTTCATTATTAACTCATAAAATGATCATGATCGTAGGACATACATGAGATGGTGATTGATCCAGAGATTGGTGTACATCGCTTTTTAGTAGATAAGTCTTGAGTTCTATGGTGTGAAGACACCAGAGCGAGGAGTACAAGTACTCTGTTAGAGAACGAGGCACTGAGCGTGACACTTGAGCAGTCATATAAGAAAGTCTACCTTCTCGTGCTGACATCTTTGAACCTGTCAGTTTTGTGTCTGGTTCTTTGACTCTGAGGTGTGATCGATCGTTCATCTTGAGGGTGTTATAGTTTGGACTACACTATGGACTCGGTCTCTAGCCATTGGAACCCTGAGGTGTATGTTGCGTATAGCATATTCATTGTATTGGAATATGGATTGCACAATCAGAGATATCTATTACCTTGGTAGATAAAGAGTAGCCCTATGACTGATTCATGAGAATCAAGTCATAACGCTTCATGGGCCATGGGCAGAGTGCAAATAATATTGACGTACATTGAAATGACGATCTGTAATCGTTTCGACTGGATATATATGATTGAACTCAGAATGTTAACTGATTATGAATGATTAGTTTATTGCAGTTACCTAACCCAATCTATCTAGACATATGAGCCTAATGTTTGAATTATCATTCACACATGCTCAACTAGCCAAAGATCATTTTAGGCGAGTCTGCTCAGAAACTGGTTTACCTCTATACTGTCTCTGGTATCATTGATCCAGGATTGAGAGCATAGTACTAATTTAGATTTATCTTATGAGTTTGTGCTAATATTAGATAAAAGGAATCTAATTATCCGCATATATCGACGTTTTACCGCATGATGTCTGAGTGTCTTGATGTAGTGGTTAATGTCAACCACGTATTTTGACTCTATACTAAACGTTTGATCACTGAATCAAAACATGGTCTTCATTCTGGATTCATGCACTCTAATTGATAACAATTTAATTAGTATTTGAATCGGCATAGGTTGCATAAAATATAGTGTAGCGCAGCTTGTGCTATTGTAGCTATGCGTTTCGGCGATTAAGCATTGTGTGATTTCTATACAGTGAATCAGTTGCTTCTAGATCGTTATTCGTTTGTTCCGATACTGACTCATTTGTATGTGTTTTAGTCATAGTGATCCACTGTTTACTTGGTCTACTGTGATGTTCGTTAGAGTTAGTATAGAAGGTGTGCTTCATTTTCGAAGAATCTAGTAGATACTGGCCATTTCATAGGCTAATCTTCTTTTCTTGTCAATGACTCTTAGCTCTGTCCATGTGTCCCATGCACATAATCGGAAGATAGAGATTTAATTCTTCATACAAAAGTCTGAAGAGGGTGCATTGGGGTCGTGCATGCCCAAGTGTATTGCTGATCTCTGCAGTTGGCTGCATGTTTGCTATATGCAGTTATCCTAGTCGCACAGACTTGAATCTGTTGACCAGTTCTTGGATCTGTGATTTATGCAGGTGTTATCTGATAATGATCTTACGATGACTGTCATGTTCTCATATCCTCAATACTCTGAGCCTCGTCAATTGCATACGCGATCTGGGTCGGGCATTGCTCATCTTTGCAGATGTGTTTCGCAACATGGTTCTATTAAATCGCTGTATTTGCCTAGTCAAAAGTCTTGCATTTTTGGGTCTGGTCCACAATTGAATACCTTCTCCTGCTATGGCGCCTATGATTACTGTAGGAAGTATGTTGTGTTCTGATGTGTATTTCTTATGTGTTTTTATCATGGTACTCAGACGAGCATCTTTTGTTGGCACTGCATGTTAATTGATATTATTGACCTAGAATTGCAATTGGTGAATCATGTGTATTCCTATCTACGTGGAATTATGATTTTGATACTCCATGTTGATAGATAATTGGGTATATTTTCTAATCAACCTGTCATTTAGTGAGTTAAACTGTGGTGATAGCATCCTGTTGTAGTTTAATGTTCAATCGATATTCTATGTCATCAGTATTTGATATTTTCTAAGTAGTACATGTCTTTGTATTGTAATTCATCAGTCCCCTGGTGACATAGGATCATTCACGAGGGAGGATGTTGGTTGATTTGTATTCCCAGAAGGTTTGGGTATACGATCGCTTCTCTTAGGTAATGGCAGGTCTTGAGTCTATGTGTGCTGGTAAAGACACCGTAGAAGCGAGAGTACAGATACCTCGTCTGACGAGAATGAGGGGCCTTTTGACCGAGGCGTGTCGACACGCTCGAGTAGATCAATTAGGTAATTTAGTCCTATCGTCGTAATGACTTGAACTCGATGCTTCCGTGACATAGTGTGTCTGGTTCTTTGACCTGAGATTGCATCGGCAGGTTCACCTGAGGGTGTTATAGTTTGACTACACCATTACTCGATCTCTAGCCATATGGACCCTGAGGTGCCATGTTTGGCTGTGACAATGTTCCATTGTAGGAACTGGATTGCATCAAGATGGGATCTATCTCACTCGGTGGAGAGGGCAGCCCTATGATAATCATGAGATATCAAGTCCTGAAGCCCATTGGGCGCCCATGCAGTGTGAAAGTAAATAGAAAGAGTTTCTTAATTTAGATTTCACATTGGACTCGAATCGATTGATTATTCATATGACAGTAGGACTAGGGTTGACGAGTTTACCTTAACCCTAATCTTGATCGGGGGCTCAAGATAGAAGAACTTAATCACATAGGTAGCTTGTACACCAAGAGGTTCACCCTGTTGTCAGCTTCTGATGGTTAGCCAACCATATATACTTGCTTAGGTGGTCACTGCGTGGATTTTGGAGCAGGATTAAGAATGATTTAGATGATCATCATTCTAGCTGTTCGAAAATCAGAAGAGTTCTTGATCCATACGAAAGGAGTTTCGATGATGTCCCTATGATGAGATCATGAACTACACATTAGCCATACCAGAACTGAACCTAACTTGGGTTCATACAAAACAAGGGTTTGAATCATAGGTAGATGATCATCAATTGCAAACTGATTCTAGTTTCAATTGATCTGAATATGAGCATTCATTAGTTAAGGAAATCGTGCTTAGCACATCGATTGAACCTAACGTTCTCTTCTTTTACTAATCACAAAAGTTGTCCTGTCTGAAGCCAAAGGATGTTGTGCTTCAATCAGAGGTCTTCATAGGTCTGACTGCGAGGTTGTCCAAGTCAAATAGTTGTCTTATTTGTAAGACATTACTGCCATTTTTGGCTCACCTCCATTTCTTGTTCTTTGACTTTTGGTCAAAAGTCTACCTTTGACTGGTCAAACGCGTTGACCATTCACCTTTGACTTTTGACCACATGTCATGCACCTATTGGAGAGCTGGTGGGGGTCTGTCCCCCTGCCAGTACCTGGCAAAGGAGAAGGGCGCAACGCCAAAGGGTTGGCGTGAGCCCAAGTAGAGGCCCTGGAGTCTGTGTTGACAAGGATCTCATCTTCTTTTGGATCCAATCAGGTTCTACTAAAGAATCCAGTTTGAACTGGTTCTTAGGCCACCCTCTAAGGAGGAATCCAGGGTCTCTATTCCAACCAATCAGATTTAGATCTGATTTTTCACAAAGGGTTTGATTGGTTGAGAGGAAGAGAGTTTGGATCACAAAGAGGTCTATAAATAAGACCCTGCGCGCCAACCCTAATTCTAATGCTATTAGACACGCCCTATAGCTGCTCTGTCTCCCTCCTTGTCCCATCCAGTTACCCTCTTTCTCCTCCTTGCTCATCCACGCCAAAAGCGTTTTTGCTTTTGGTTTTGGTGCTATTCAAGATCATATGATAAGGCGTATGTGTCAAAACAAACCGACAAGAAGGCTGCTCAAGCTGCTGCAAAAGGACGACTGGCAGTTTTCTAAAGGTAGTTTTTGAAAGATCCCATATCACTTAGATCTAGGTTTGATGGTGTCTTTCTAGTGATAAGGAAGAAGGTGTTCTCGATCGCAGTTTTTGGTAGTCTAAGGTGCTGCTTTTCGATTTCAATAGTTCATGAACGAATCCATGCATATCAGGTGATCTCTCTACAGTTATCGGCCTAAAGTTGGATTACCCTAGGCAGGAGTTGCGTGTTTGTATCAGACTTCCCTGGCAAGATATTAAGTATAGGATTTAATAGTATGATTTATTGTATATTTTATCATGTTGTTGTTGGAGTTTTATTTTATTATGAAATAATAAGAACAGATCTAAAAATATCCAAGATCTGATTGAGATTCAAAGAAAAATTTTCGAAAATATATCTCTTGATCTAATTCAGATCTGAACGACCTGGACCGGAAATACAGGATTTTTCCTTCAACTGGTATCAGAAGCCATGTTCTAAATTATTTAGATACTGATTTTAATTTTATTTTAATTAAAAAATAAAGTGATTTCAAAATGTCACATGAGATGTGGATCAGATCTTAAAATCAGAAAAATTAAAAATTAAATGATTTGGATCTTAAGAACATGAAGATATGCATGACTAGTTTCTAGAATAGAATAGTTCTATAAGAATTAGTTGCTTTATGTCTGTATTTGTAAATCCGATTAAATCAGTATTTTAGATCTTCTTATTTTCTTTTTCCTGATATTATCTAAGTGTCTATAATAACATCTGATAAACAGTAAATAAAAATTATTTAATTTAAAATATCATATGAGATATGATAGATGCTGACTAACTAGTTTGTAGAATAGTTCTAGGTTCTTTAGTCTGCTACTTTTTTGTTGGCTCTGCTGACTTACTGACTTACCCTGCAGATGTCCCACAGTAATAATGTTGATGACTCTAAGAGAAGGCCGATCTCCTTGCGGTTCATCCCTCCGAGATGGTTCTATAAGGATTTATGGTGCTTCCAAGCCTTAGGAGGCCATGGGTGGAGTCACGATGATGGCTCCAAGGATTCTAGAGGCTTGGTTGGTGCTTCGAACATCTGGACATAAGATAAAATAAGAAATCAAAGTCGGAGAATCAAGACTGCAGAAAGGAGATTTTCTACATGTTAGCCGACTCAATCCAAAACTGGATCGGCTAAGTCTTAGTACAAAGGCAAAATAAAGAGTTGCACGTTCAGGACTGCTGGCATGGTACAGGACTGGGTCGGCTCAGTTTCAGACTAAGCTGACCCAATGGAACTTAGCCGACTCAGTGCTGAGACTGAGCTGGCTCAGTGCACAGGCAGAGTTATCCGAGGGTCTATTTTGAGCTATGGTTTGGGATGATCCTAGGGGTCTTAAAGCCTGGTTTGAGAGGTCTTAAGGGGGCTAATTCATGTATGGATCAGATCTAGATCCAAAGAAAGAGAGCATGGGAGACATGGGTCTACAATTTGGTAAAAAAGCTAGGTGATGCTTGGAACGTTGTGGACGACAATATGGTATCAGAGCCAAGTTTTAGAGCCTAATGGTGCATGGAAGAGAAGGAGAAGTCGTACAAGGTGAAATCAGAAATCTGCATAAGGATTCTATGGTATGTCTCAAATCTATCTTTGTTATTGCTGTGGTTTGGCCAATCGAGAGTAGCGGGTTGAAGGTGGAGGTTGAGAGGATTAATGGAAAGGGATTTTCTTGGGGTGGAAGGATTTAGTGCATGATTTGCTGATCGATCTTGGTGGAAAGACCAGGGTATAAGATGGTGATGTGACAGGCAGGGAGCGCTGGAGTGCTATAATAGTGTTTTTCTAGAAATGCAAGGCTGAGAGAGGCTCGACGATGCAGCAGCTAAGGGAGGTATCTCAGCAGAGAGCATCAGGATTCTCTAGGAAGATGGGTAGTGTAAGGCTGTTGAAGAGAGGTTTCCCAAGCGGTAATGATCGATGGAAGGCTGAAGAAGTGACTATACATCCTTCGGTATCTGGAAGGTAGGAAAGTAGTCGGAGATGTATTCAGTGGTTCGACCAGAGCATGGATTTCCAAAGCCTTGGGAGTGATGGAGATGGATGATCCATGGAGGTCCAACAGGTTAGGGTTGGATGGTTATAGAGCGGTGCAGAGATGAGTCAGGACATGCTGGAGTGCTGTAGGAGCACTTTTCTGAAGGCACAGGGGCTAAGAGAGGCTTGATGGTGCAGCAGTCGAGGAGTGTATCTCAGTAGAGAGTGTTAGTGGTATCTCAGGGAGATCGGGTGCAGATCTCAAAGAGAGCCAGGAGGTCTTAGGGAGCGCTAGGAGATCTCTAGCAGTCGGAAGTATCATGGATTAGATTTCTTCTATAGGAGCACTAGGGAGAGTCGTGGTTTAGGTGGAGGATGGTTCTCCGGGCGTAACTGAAGCGATGGCTAGTGTAGGGGCAGAAGAGAAGGACTAGGGTTTAGTCGCTGGTTTTAGAAGAGTTGGATGAGCTTGTGGGTTTCGAAGGTGCCTGTAGATTGCGGAGGTATCTAAGACAGCTTCCAAGGGATCCACGGAGCATGGAGGGTTCGAAGGGGCAACGACTGTGTGTTCGAGGTGCAGCGGCAGGCTCAGTAGTGTAGCATTAAGTGATTGGCCTTGAGGGACTCGATGATAGAGTTGACTTCTACGACATCAGGTGGACTTTGGATATAGGTAGAGCTCTGCAGTGGTGGCTTCACAAGTGGAGAAAAAATTTAGCATGAGTCCAAAGCATGGGTGATGCACAGTTTTAGGTGGAGCGACGTGTGCAAGTAGACAGACGTAGCTCTGAGGAGATCGTGTCAGGTGGTACAACAAGTGCTAGTGCAAAAATGCTGATGATTCTCCAAGAAAGTCCAAAAAAAGTGATGCAGTTGCTAAGCAGAAGGGATCTAACAATTTCAGGATGGTGCAGAGGTGCAAGCACAGGTCTTCAACGGTGGAGGCGGTCATCCCAAAGGCCTCAAGGGTGCACAACAGCTGAAGAGGATTGGCGGAGGCGATGATTGCACAAGAGACTATCGATTGCGCAAGGACAGCAGGATCGTGCAGGAGGTCATTGCCATGGGGTTTGCCAAGGATTGGGGCACCAAGATGGAGATTATGAGGAATTGTGATGCTTCCAAGCCTTGGACGGCCATGGGAGGAGTCACAATGATGGCTCTGAGGATTCTAGGAGCTTGGTTGGTACTTTGGAGATCTGGGACACAAGGTGAAGTAAGGAACTAAAGTCGGAGAATCATGACTATAGAAAGGAGATTTTCTATAGGTTAGCCGGCTCAGTCCAAAATTGGGCTGGCTAAGTCTCACTGCACAGGCAAAATAGAGAGTTGTGCGTTCGAGAGTACTGGCAAGGCACAGGACTGGGTCGGCTTAATTTTAGACTAAGCTGACCTAGTGGAACTTAGTTGGCTCAGTGTGCGGGCAGAGTTATGCGAGGGTCTATTTTGGGCTAGGGTCTGGGATGATCCTAGGGGTCTTAAGACCTAGTTTGAGAGGTCTTAAGGGGGCTAATTCATGTATGGATTGGGTCTAGATCCAGAGGATGAGAGCATGGGAGACATGGGTATACATGGGCTCGATGAGTGCTTTCATATATTGGGTTAGCCGGGGAGTTTTTTGGTTGGGCCTAATGGCTATGTATAAATACATAGGTTGTATTATGGTTTTCAAGGTTGGAATCAATACAGACCTTTTCTCCCTCAACTCTCTTCTTCTCTTCTCTCTAGAGTTGCCACCCTAAGGTTCTTGAAGAAGCCCTAGAGAAGGGGGGCGTCTCGCTCAAGCCTAAGGAGGGAGGCGCCCCATCACAGATCCATATGAAGGATCGGTGGTGTCCTACCCATAGAGAACGTCATAGGTTCCTTCAGGTCCATGCTAAAGATCAGGAGCTTCCGCAACATAGTATTGGGATGCTTATGATGTCAAGGACGATTGGCGTTCGAGTGATATCATGGAATATCAGTTGGTATCAGGAAGAGGTGATGCCAGTTGGTGCACTTACAAGTTCAAGCTTCAGTGGGGCTCTTGGACGATCTTCTCTTCTCTCTGGCCGATGCTTGATAAACTGATTCAGCCGACCTCTTTTGATTAGTGCCTTGATCTCATCCTAGAGCTGGATACATTCTTCAATATCATGACTATGGTCATGATGGTGAGGCGGTACTTGTTGGAATTGTGCTTGGCTGGATGAGTCCACATCCTCTCCGGTCCTGGCAACTGCTCCCTTATCTCCATCAGCACCTAGATCTTTGAGGCATTCAAAGGAGCATAATTATTGAATCTTCTGGGAGGGGAGTTCCATCGGATCCTTCGATCTAGACTTCCTTATCGAAGAGCTTGAGGAGTTCGGGAGCATGACCGAGTTTCACTCGACCTTTTTTCAAGTGCAGGCTTGTTGGATTCACCTGCTCGCCACTCTCTTGTGGCTTTATCATCCTTCAATTTGAAGGCCTCCTTAGCTCGGGCACAACGTTTAGCCCGAGCCAACATATCAATAAAATTCTTGAAGTACTTTCTTTCTAGAGAGGATAGAAGATCATTCTTTTGAAGACCGTCTTTCGGCATGGCCATGGCTATAGATTGGTTCAAGTTCCAAACCTCCAGCACAGTAGCATTGAAGTGGCTAACATAAGCTCGGATGGACTCCCCTTCTTTCTACTTTATGTTGATGAGGGAGTCCGAACCTCATCTTAGATGTCGGCTGCTTATGAAACAAGCCATAAACTATTGGCTCATTTGGTCAAGAAAAAAGATCGTACCTAGCTTAAGGCTTGAGTACTAGTTTCGTGCTGCTTCCTTCAGGGTAGATAGGAAAGCTCGGCATAGAATGGCGTCTGATGCACCATTGGAGTAGCATCATCATCTAGAAGGCCTCAAGATGGTCGATCGGATTGAAAGTCCCATCATAACTCTCGAATTAGGAGAGCTTGAAGTTCAATAGGATGGGCTCCTGCATGATTTTGGCAAAAAATAGAGGATCAGTGCAGATGTCATCATGATGGATCATGGCGACATGGCAGAGCTCCTCAATCCATCGGTTCATGTCCTAAAGCTTTTTGATCGAGAGTGTCATCTCGATCGTGGATCTCAGAGGGCTGCTGGTTGTAGATAGGAAAAGTCTCCTCTAGAGAAGAATCATGATTGGAACAAGGGCTCCCTACTCTTTGCTTCGCCTTCTCGAGGGTTACGTGCCTACTGACCTAGGTTGTCCTTTCTGCATTGGTTCTTGAAGTTCTGACAAAGGTCTTTTTGGCTGGGCTGTAGTTGGGGGCTACTGCATAGTGTGCACCATCTTGATGAGAACTCAAACCTATTACATCATCAGGTTGAACTGCTCTAGATCCACCATGGTCGCCAGAGGAGGAGGTTGAGGTGCCGATGATGGAGTCAGAATGGGCAGATGTGGCGTTGATTTGATGGTAGTAGCAGTAGACCGTTGGGTGGTTGTCCTCTTTGTAGGCATTTTTGGAGTAAAAAGAGATTAGATGGGAGTAGATCCAAAAGGTTAGGAGATAAAGGAGGCTGATAGGATCGACTGGGCACTCTTTTTAGAATAAGGGCTCAGAGTCTCTACCTCTAGCGCCAATCCTATTAGTGCAAAATCTATGAGGACGCCGGAGGTAGCTGGAGTTGGGAAGGCGAGGCCGTCGATGGGACCTAAAAAATAAAGTCCAGATCGGAGGTGGGTGGCTTTGATAGGGCCCTCCGACACTCAAGTTAGTTCTCTGACCAACTGGAATGGAGTGCTCAGGAAAATAGAGAAGTAGAGATGCGAGAGAAGATAGCTTGAAAAAAATGTATCTAGAGGATTCCTTTAATAGATAGAGCATGTAACAAACTGATGGTGACAGCCATAACCATCTGGTAGTGGGCCGCTTAGGCCATGCAGAGTTTGTTACAGAGAATTAGTTGTTGTTTGTTGCTACTTGCAAGCGGTTGAGATCCGTTTGCTGGAGTTCGGATGTAGGATAAAGACTTCAGTATATATGAAGTAAACTTGTGATCGATCGAGGTCCATCGAGAGCAATGTCTAGTGATTTTAAGGAGTTCGGAGGCCTCCTGGGTCATGTGCAAGTAGGTGCTTAAGATCTAAAGTTTGGTGCTCCATTCTTTGTGGAGCGGTTGTCTTGAATTAGTGATTTGATGAGGTTCTTTTGGATGGAAAAAGCTACAGGCATAGCCTGGACTAAGTAGGTCCATGACTGGCTGGAAGAAACACATCTTGAAAGGTATTCGAAGGAAAGGACCTCGACTGGAAGGAGTCCATCTGAAAGGAGTCTGTTTGGAAGGAGTACCACTAAGAGGAGTGCGACTAGAGGGGTTCATCTGGAAGGAGCTTGATCGGAAGGAGTGCTGTCGGGAGGAGCGTGACTGGACAAGTTCTTCTAGAAGGAGTTTGATTGGAAGAAGCACTGCCAGGAGGAGCACGATTGGAAGGAGCACTACCAGGAGGAGCGTGACTGGAAGGAGTGCTACCGGGAGGAGCATGATTGGAGTTCATCCAAAAAGAATTTGATTGAATGGAGCACTATCAAAAGGAGCGCAACTTTAGGAGTTCATTCAAAAGGAGTTCAACTAGAAGGAGCACGTTGTCTGTGATATAAAACTACAACTATCTTCAAAACTCATCACCAATCAAGGTCGGGAGGGTAGAACTTTCGTCCTATCATTCATTCTAAGTTCAGAAGCAAGGTTAATTAAATAATAGTTTTTCTTTACCATTTAAGATCGTCTGGCAGGGTTTCATTATGCCTTTGATAAGTTTCGCGGTATGGACTTGTTGTTAGGAGGATCAATGAATTTCTTCATAATGGAGGTCAGCAGCTAAGGACTTCGATGGGGGTTATTTTACCCCCAACAGGTACTTATTGAGAATAAGGAAACTGAGCATGACCATCTCGAGCAGTCATAAAGGAGTCTACCTTCTCGTCAATGACTAGCTTGAGGCTGCAATTGTATGATTATTTGAGCAGAGATGCATCGAAAGTTCACCTTGAGTGTGTTATAGTTTGACTACACCATATAACTCGATCTCTTAACCATTTAAAATTCTAAGATGTATGTTAGTTGTAGATGAAGGAAAAAATCCTATTTTTTTGATGCAGGTGTTAGATATATGTGCCCTAGAAGCCAGAATTGGCTGACACTTGTAATACACTTCTAGGGGCAAAATTGTAATTTTGACTATAATAAATAAAATGGGTTATTTTCTATCACACTTGTGTATTTAGTGTCTGTGATACATCCTTTGAGTTAATGGTAATGATAATTCATATTTTGAAGAGTTGAAAATTTAAGACATGAATAATCATTATTAACTCATAAACAGCTCCCGACCATAGGATCATCACGAGGATGGTGATTGATCCGGAAGGTTGGTGTACGATCGCTTCTCTTTAGTAGATGAGTCTTGAGTCTATGGTGTGGAGACACCGGAGCGAAAGTACAGGTACTCGTTAGAGAACGAGGGCACTGAGCGTGACCACCTCGAGTAGTCATTAGGAAGTCTACCTTCTCGTCAATGACTGACTCGATGCTGCAGTAGTGTGTCTGGTTCTTTGACCTGAGGTGCATCGACAGTTCACCTTGAGGGTGTTATAGTTTGACTACACCATATAACTCGGTCTCCTAGCCATATGGAACCCTGAGGTGTATGTTGGCTATAGCATGTTCATTGTAGGAACTGGATTGCATCAAGATGGAATCTATCTACCTCGGTGGTAGAGGAGCAGCCCTATGATGAATCATGAGAATCAAGTCCAGAAGCCCATGGCCATGGCAGAGTGAAATAATAGAAAGAGTTTCTATTTAGGTTTTCACATTGGACTCGAATCGAATGATTACATCATATGACAGAGACTAGGGTTTGACGAGTTTACCTTAACCCTAATCTGATCGGGGCTCAAGATAGAAGAACTTAATCACACAGGTAGCTGCACCAAGAGGTTCGCATTCAGCTCTGATGGGTTGCCACCATATACTGCTAGGTGTCACTGGTGGATTTTGGGAGCAATTAGAATGATTTAGATGATCGATCATTCTAGCTGTTCGAATCAGAAGAGTTCTGATCCATCGAAAGGAGTTTCGATGATGTCGATGATAGAGATCATGACATATCCCATTACCATACAGAACTGAACCTAACTGGGTCACACAAACAAGGGTTTGAATCTGGTGATCATCAATTGAACTAATCTAGTTCAATTGATCTGAATGAGATTCAATTAGGTTCAAGAAAATCATGCTAGCACTCGATTGAACCTAACGTTCTTCTTTTACTATCATAAATAAGTTGTCCTGACTGAGCCAAAGGAGTTTGTGCTCAATCAGAGGCCTTCATATGGTCTAACTGGAGGTTGTCCAAGTTAGAGAAGGTTGTCTTATTTTATAAGACATGACCTGCCATTTTTGGTCACCTGCCATTTTTGTTCTTTTGACTTTGGTCAAAAGTTGACCTTTGACTGGTCAAATGTTGACCATAGACACTTTGACTTTTGTCCATGTGTCACGCACCTATTGGAGAGCTGGTGGGGGCCTGTCCCCCTGCCAGAACCTGGCAAGGAGGAGGGCGCACGCCACCCTAGGCGTGCGCCCAAGTTGGAGGCGCCTTGGAGTCCTTGTTGGACAAGGACTCCACCTCCCTTTTGGATTCCAATCAGAGTTCTACTAAGAATCCAGTTTGACTGGTCTTAGGCGCCCTCTAAGGAGGAATCCAGGGGACTCTATTCCAACCAATCAGATTTAGATCTGATTTCACAAAGGGTTGTGATTGGTTGAGAGGAAGAGGAGTTGGATCACGCTTAGTCTATAAATAAGACCCTGCGCCCAACTCAGATTCGAATGCAATTAGAGAGAGATTTCCCACGCCCCAAGGCTGCCTCTCCCCTCTTCCTCCATGCCTAAACTTCTCCTCCTTCTCCTCTCCACGTCCAAAAGAGTTTTGGATTTAGGTTGGTGCATTCCAGATCAAAAGAAAGGCGATCAAAAGAAGAAGGCTGCACTGCTGCAAAGGACGACTGCTGATCTTCAAAAGGAGTTTTGAAGATCCTCCAGATCAGATCCAGATCTGATTTTTGGAGGCATGATAGAGAAGAAGAGGATCTCTAGATCCAACCCGAGTGGATACCGGTAGAGGCCAGGCGCTTGCGTGGCTAGATCCAGAACCTTCCGCTGCAATCAGGATCATCTACAGGGTAATAGGATTACCCAAATCAGGTAAATTAAATTTGATTTAATTTATCTTATTTTATTTTATTTATTAAAATAATAAGAATTAGATCTAAAATATATCAAGATCTGATTGGGATCAAGAGAAACATTTTTAAAATATATCTCTTGATCTGATCAGATCTGGATGAACCTGGACCGGGAAATCAGGATTTCCCTTCAGTAGGTTCGTTTAGATCTGATTTGATCAAGAGAGATATTTCAAAATTTTTCTCTAAGATCCTAATTAAATATAAGACTCTTCAGATCTAATCTTATTGATCTAATAAAAGAAAAATAAAATTAAATTAAATCTAATTTAATCATACCTTTGTTATGGATAATACTATTATCCTGTGATGATCCCGATGTTCGTCTGAAGTTCTGGATGTAGCCATGCAAGCGCCTGGCCTCTATCGGTATTCACTCAGACAGGATCTGGAGATCTTCTCCTTCTCAATCTATCATCCAAAAATTAGATCTGGATATGATCTTGAAGGTCTTCAAAATGACTTTTGAAGATCAGCCATTGTCTCTTGCAGTAGTGCTGCCTTCTTCTTTTCTTGTCGCCTTACACTTGCTTGGATCGCACCTAACTTTTCCCCAAAGCCTCTTGGACATGGAGAGGAGAGAGACGACCAGACGATGGCATGGAGAAGGAGGGAGAGAGGCTATGTGGCATGGGTTAAGGCAGAAGCTCTTTCAATCTAGGTGTAGATAGGGTTTTTACAGATCCTACTGTGCCATGCAGTGCCACATCATCCCAACCAATCATGGTCCTTTGTGCAATCAGATCTAAATCTGATTGATGGGATGACATCATCTAATCTAATCAGATTAGAGTTCCTCAAAACTCTCCTTAGATGGCGCCAAGAGTGGTCAAACAGGACTCCTTGGTGCCATCTAGGTTGATTCCCTAAAGCAACTGGAGTCTCATCTGTATGAGACTCCAATCCTTATCCACATGAGGCGCACGCCTCCCTAGGCATGCACCCTTTATCTGTCTAACTTTTAGTAGGAGGAGAAGGGTCAAAGTTCTCTCTTATGGGTGCATAACATATGGGCAGATGTCTAAGAATCAAAGGTCAATATTTGACCAAAGTCGAAGAACAAGATTTAGCAGGTGATAAAAAATGTCAGGTGTTGTCTCAAATTTATCTCATAAATTAAGACAACCATTTTATGACTTGGACAAGCTTCAGTCAGCCAAGTAAAGATTCTTGAGTGAGTCCAAATACATTTGGCTCAGTCAAGACAAGCTTCAATGATTGTTAAAGGAGAACATTAGGCTCAATCATGTGCTAATGGGATATGATAATGGGATATCTAGCTTTAATGATTGAACCTAATTGAATCTTATTCAAATCAATTGAATTGGGTTAGTCCAATTGATGATATCTAGATCCAAACCCTTATTTGTATGACCCAGTTAGGTTCAGTTATATGATAATAGGATATATCATGATCTCTATCATGGACATCATCGAAACACCTTCCAATGGATCAGAACTTTTCTATGATCGATCATCTTCTAATTGCTCCCAAAATCCACCAGTGACACCTAGCAGCATATGGTGGCAACCCATCAGAACTGAAAATGACCTATTAGTGCAATTACCTATGTGATTAAGTTTCTCTATCTTGAGCCTCGACCAGATTAGGCTTAAGGTAATCTCATCAAACCCTAATATCCATCTTATGAATTAATCATTTGATTCAAGTCCAATGTGAAAACTCTAATAAAAACTCTTTCTATTATTTCACTCTGCCATAGCCATGGGCTTTTGGACTTGATTCTCATGATCATCATAAGGCTGCTCCTCTTCTATCGAGGTAGATAGATCCCCTATTGGTGTAATCCAATTCCTACAATGAACATGCTATAGCCAACATACACCTCAGTTTTTCAAATGGCTAGGAGATCGAGTTATGGTGTAGTCAAACTATAACACCCTCAAGGTGAATTACCGATTCACCTCAGGTCAAAGAACCAGACACACTACTACAGCTTGGAGCCAGTCACCGATGAGAAGGTAGACCTCCTGATGACTACTCGAGTGGTCACGCTCAGTGCCCTCATTCTCTAATGAGTACTTATACTCTCGCTCTGGTGTCTCTACACCGTGGACTCAAGACTCATCTATCCTAAAGAAGCGATTGTATACCAACCTTCCGGATCAATCACCATCCTCATGATGATCCTACGGTCGAGAGCATTTTATGAGTTAATAATGAGAATTCATGTTTTAAATTTTTAACTCTTAAAAATATGAACTATCATTATCATTAACTCAAGGGATGTATCACAGACACTTTCAAATACACACTGCAATAGAAAAAAAATTCATTTTATTATTTATAGTCAAAATTATAATTTTGCCTTGAGAAGTGTATTACAAGTGTCAGCCAATCTGGCTTCTAGGGCATACATATCTAACAAACTCCCACTTGACCTAAAGCTAATTAGCTACAAATCTAAGTCCCATCTTCTCAAGGTGGGCTTCGATCTTTTGCTGGCCCAATGGCTTTGTGAGTGGGTCTACCGCATTATATGCAGAGTCGACTCTCTTGACCTCAACGTAGCATTTCTTGAGGTAATCGCGGATGAGGTGGTATCGCCGCTCGATGTGCTTGGATTTCAGGTGAGACCTCGGCTCCTTAGTAAGGGCTATGGCATCATTATTATCGCAGTACAGATGAATGTTATCCGATGGCATCACTCCAATCTCTACGGTGAATTTCTTGTACGTCTCTTTCGCAGCTTCTGATGCAGCGATATATTCTGTTTTCATGGTGGAATCTGCTATCACTATCTGTTTAAAACTCTTCCAACTGACAGCACCACTATTACACACAAACAGACTCCTAGATGCCGACTTTCGATCATCTATATTGGACATAAAATTTGACTCTGTAAACCCCTGGACTTGGAGTTCTCCATTACCAAAAACCAACAACATATCCTTAGTTCTTCTCAAATACTTAAGGATACATTTCATAGAAGTCCAGTGTTCTTCACCTGGATTTGATTGATATCTGCTCGTGACACTCACAACATGGGCTATATCAGGTCGTGTACATAACATGGCATACATGAGGCTCCCTATTGCTGAAGCATAAGGGATCTTGCTCATGCATTTAATCTCCTCTGGTGTGTTGGGACACATTTTCTTGGAGAGATGAATGCCATGTCTGAAGGGTACCAATCCCCTCTTGGAGTTTGCCATGCTACACCTCTTTAGCACTTTCTCTATGTACATCTTCTGTGAAAGACCCAGCATCCTATTCAGTCTATCTCTATAGACCTTGATTCCTAGAATGAAGGATGCTTCTCCTAGGTCTTTCATGGAGAATTCTTTGGATAACTACATTTTAACTATAGTCAACATGGGAATACCATTCCCAATAAGGAGGATATCATCCACATACAGTACGAGGAAGATAATAGCGCTCCCATGGATCCTTTTAAAATCACATGGTTCCTCCTCATTTTTCATGAAATCAAATAATTTGATCACATCATTAAAACGAGTATTCCAGCTCTGAGATGCTTGCTTGAGTCCATATATGGACCTTTGCAGCTTGCATACTTTGTGATTAGTATCACTGGACGTGAAACCTAGAAGCTGTCCATATAAATATCTTCCTCAAGGTATCCATTTAAGAAAGCCATTTTCACATCCATTTGTCATATTTCATAATCGAAATAAGTTGCAACAATAATCAATGTGCGGATAGATTTTAGCATAGCTATTGGCGAAAAGTTATCCTAATAGTCAATGCCTTCATTGCTTCGGAGGAATTGAAGGCCTCGATAGTGCGCTTCTTCTCGACGCTGACCTCCTCTTCAGCCTTCTTTCTTTTGTCCTCCAAAAGAGTCAAGGCCATCCTTAGCTCTGCAGAAACCTCCTCTTCTCTCCTCAATGCCTCTAGAAGGCGATTGACCTCTGTAGTTTGTTCCTATGAGGCCACCTTCAAACAGTCGACCTTAGCCATAACCCTGTTTGTCTCCACCTGAGCCTCATGAAGGGTCGTGGAGAACTTGACTTAGCGGAGGTCGGCCACCTTCAAATCAATAAATATTTAATGCCCCAGCTGTAGGACAGAGGGAAATTAAGTCAGAACTCTAGGAGTACATCCTGCATTCGATCAAGTTTGAAGGTATTAATTACCTCGAGGAAGGCAGCGGACTCGTCAAATCTTTCAGCATCCTCCTTCCCAACCATTTTATCAATAATGTGCGGGAGGATGCTGCCCTTCATCAGGGATTGGACGATCTCCTGATCATCCAGGGAAGCTCGATCCTGATCGGACTCCTCACCACTCGAGTTTTCGATCGTCCTTCCTATCCTTTTTCTGACGGCATCCTTTTTCTTCTTCTTCTCGATGACCTCATGCTACTTAGGAGGTGTGGGGCCGCATCCCCTTGGGGCAAGGTCGGAGTTGGTGCTGCCACATCAGCCTCTAGGACGGGCGCTGCATGGATCGGCATGGTAGGGATTGGTTCATCAGTGCGAGCCTTCTTCAATGTTTCCTTGGTGGAGCTGCCCTACCTCTTGAGGGATTTAATCCCCTTGGCCAGGCGATTCTGCTCCTCAGGAGTCATTTCTATAGAAGAAAAAATCAAAGTCAGAAAAAGAAAAGAGACCGTATACAATTGGCAGACCACAAAGAACTACCTACCAAATTGAGAGGACTAAGACCAAAGTTTAATAAGATCTGATCATCTAACAGACTAGAGATTGGGGGAGCTTGATAGTTCTTTAGCTTATCAGCTATATCCCGATCCTCTTTCTCAAGTCTGGGAGCTTTACAGATTGAATCCCTTATGTTGCCCCAGGAAGGAAGTCCTAGCTCTAAAGAAGGATATGAGATGAAAAAGAACTTCTCCTTCCAATTGTGAATGGAAGGAGCACCCTTAAGCAACCCCTTCTTGCCGAATTGGGAGGACACATACCACAAATTTTTGGTGGTCGGATGTTGTTTGAAAGTGAAAAGGTTATAGAATAAGAAGATGGAAGGTCGGACATCAGCCATGGTACACAAAGAGAGAAATTGTATGATGAACCTAAATGATTTTGGTGCCCTAAAGATGAAGAACATGTTCAAGAACTTAAACAAGTTGGTTATGGAAGAAGGTATCAGTAGCCGAAATCCCGCCCGGAGGGTTTCAACATACAAACAGGTTCGGCCAGGAAGAGGAGAGCAGGCTCGATCGCTAGGACTAGGGAGTTCAAGTTTGCAATTGAAAGGAATTCTAAACTAGATCCTAATCAGTGAAAGATCTTCAGGCCGAAGTTTGCATTGGATTGTATCAGGGATGAAGGATGGCTGAGGTACTTCTACAGATTCGGGGCTTTTATGGAGAGGATCCATTAAAGCCAAATGGACCAAACTTCCAGAGCTAGTTGATCAGGATTCTTTGAAGGACATGAAGATCAAGCCAAAATAGAGAAAATCCTAGAAAAATCAAAGAAAAGAAAATTTGAGACTCTCTCGAAGAAACTGAATGGGTAGAGATGCTAAAAGACACGAATGATAAAAAAGAAGGGTTCAGAAACTGACCTAAATTGATGAAGAAGAACGAAGAGATGGTGAAGAAAATCTAGCAAGGAAGCCCCTGAGGATTGAAGGAGACGACGGAAGGTGCTTGTATACTAGAGCAGGAGGAAGACGATGACCGGGGGGAAAGGGAAGGAACTAGGGCGAACTGGAACCCAAGAGGAAAAAGATGAGCTTTGTTGACCTCCAAAGTGATTTTGATGATGACCAAATATTAAATCAAGTGATTACTAATATATTTTATTTTATGTGTTCCAATATCAGAAGAAAGAGAGCTCTTTGATCAAAACAAAGAAGATATAAAGTGGAAATTAAATGAAATTCAAATTCTCTAAAATTGCCTTAGAGCAGTCTTCGAGACATTTTGAATTTTTTTTGAGAGTTCTCGAGTGAACTGGCATGCAGCAAATGCAGTTCTGGCTTGGTTTCAAAAAGTCTCAAGTGAATCTCGAGATGTCTCGATCTCAGGCAATAAAAACCCAGTTTCTGTGCTCAGAGAGCGAGAGGTCTCGCAAGATTTTCAAGAGATCTCACGGTTCCAGTGAGACGTCTCGGTCTCAAGCAAGCCATTTTTTTCAGAAAGGTAATTTTTCATGTGACTGAAGACTAGAGCTCTCTTGATCAATCCGAGAGGCCTCTTAACCTGATGAGACATCTCGAGACAAATCGAGAGGTCTCGAGACACGACAATAGCTTTTGGATGGGATGTTCCAGATCAAATTTTTTTCGTTCCAATGGCTAATTACTGCTCTCCAATGGTCAGATTTTGCTTTTTCTAAACTCCAATCATCACCAGAAAAAAGAAAATGCTAGAGATATAAAAGAAAGAAAGATTATTTTTTAAAAAAAGAGAAAAATAAGAAAAAGAAAAGCATGCCATATTTTTGAACGAATATCCAATCTTCAATCAATCTGTTCTCTCAAGCTTTGAAGAATCCTTATGTGTATTAACTCCACACATTCAAAGAGGCTTTCAACAAACTGCAAGGATAACTTTTCTGCTCATTCAAAGGGGCATTTCGAGTTGTAAAATTTTTTTTCCTCTTTTCATGTACTTGATTTCAGCAGGGGTTGAAACTTGGGTTTTGGGGCTTTTTCTCCCCTTTATTTATTCAGATTGATTCATCTTATTCTTGTAAGGGTTGTGGTTGGTGAACCTAGAGAAAAACCAACTAGATTTTTGGATAGTGAGCCCAAAAAAACTATCCAGCTATAATCTTGTGGGATTATAGTAAAATTTCCAAGACTGTGCTTAGGGAGTGGACGTAGGTGCTGGGAGAGCACCGAACCACTATAAAATTCTCTTATTTTAATTTTTGTAAACCCAATTCACCACCCCCCCCCCCTCTTAGGTTGTCTATCTGGCCAACAATTGGTATCAGAGCCTTGGTTCTCTACTAATTGTTGATCTTTTCAACTAGAGACAAAGATCATGTCAACCCAACTAGGAGGTTTACTTACCAAAGGGCAATCTATAAATAGGCCACCTCTTTTCAATGGATCCAACTATATATATTGGAAAGCTCACATGCACATTTTCATTCAAGCCCTTGACTATGACATATAGAGTGTCATTATCAATGACCCACACCCACCTACAATCATTGTCAATGGCACATTCTTGCCTAAGCCGGAGAAGGATTGGGATGAAATGGAGTGTCCAATTAAATGCCAAGGCAATGAATGTACTCTATTGTGCTCTTAATGCAAATGAGTTAAATCAAATCTCCATTTGCAATTCTGCAAAGAAAATTTGGGACAGTCTTGAGGTCACATATGAAGGGACAAATCAAGTAAAAGAAACTAAAATTAACATGCTAGTTCACCAATATGAGTTATTTAAAATTGACCCCACTGAATCTATCACTAGCATGTACACAAGATTCACTGATATTATAAATAGTTTAAAAAGCTTACGTAAAGTTTACACTAACAGTGAATTGGTGAGAAAGATCCTCAGATCTTTGCCTAGGTCATGGGAAGCTAAAGTAACTGCCATCCAGGAGTCAAAGGATCTGAATACACTGTCACTAGAGGAGCTCATTGGATCCTTGATGATACATGAGCTAGTCATAAGTCAGCACAATGAGAAAGACAACAACAAGAAGAAAATAATAGCACTAAAATCCGTGGCTGATGAAGAAGAAGATGATCTATCCACCAGTGAGGAAAATGATGAAGACATGGCCTGGTGATCAGAAAATTCAAGAAATTTATGAGAAGAAGAAGACAAGGATTCAAAAAGAGAAACTTTATTAGAGGAGAAGCCAGTAGGGAGGAAAAAAAAGAAAAAGAGAGAGATCAGCCCACTTGCTATGAATGTAAGAAGCTAGGACATTTTAGGGTTGAATGTCCTCTATTGAAGAAGGGGCCAAAAAGAACAAAAAAGAAAGCCATGTTAGCAACTTGGAGCGACAGCGACAAGTCAAGCACGGAGGAATCAAAATGAAGCAAACTTATGTTTCATGGCACAAGATGATGAGGAATGCCTTGCAGCCCAAGGATCAAAATGGGATTGGTATTTAGATAGTGCCTACTCAAGGCATATATGAGGTGACAAGCAATAATTCATCACCCTAGAAAGAATGGAAGGGGGAGTAGTCACCTTTGGTGATAATGGCAAAGGTAAAATAATTGGCTATGGTAAAATTCAGATTACTCCTTTGATCTTTATAGATAATGTATTATTAATTGATAATTTAAAACATAACTTGCTTAGTATTAGTCAACTATGTGATAGAGGTTTTAAAGTCTCATTTGAATCTTTCTTTTGCAAAGTATCTAGTTCCTTGGATGATAGTTTAAAATTCATTGGATTTAGGCATGGGAACATCTACATGGTGAATCTTGATGAAATTGCCATGAAGAGTGGCCAATGCCTAGTCGCAATGAATGCTAACATAAAAGAAACTAGTTGACTTTGGCACCAAAGATTAGGTCATGCTAGCATGCATACTCTTTATAAATTGCATAATAAAGACTAAGTTAAGGGGCTACCAAAACTAAATTTCCAAATTGATCATGTTTGTGATGCTTGTCAATTCAGAAAATAAACTAGGGGGAGTTTCAATCAAAAAATGTAGTTTCAACTTCTAGGCCTCTTGAATTGATTCATATGGATTTGTTTGGACCTACTAGGACCACAAGCCTAGGAGGAAAGAAGTATGGTCCAGTAATTATTGATGATTATTCTCGTTTTACTTAGGTTCTATTTTTAGCTCACAAAGATGAAGCATTTTCATTATTTTCAAAATTTTATAAGAAAATAACAAATGAAAAGAACTCTACTGTGGTATGTATCCGTAATGATCATGGCACAGAATTTGAAAATAAATACTTTGAAGAATTTTGCAATGAACATGGCATAGAACATACTTTTTCAGCACCTAGAACCCCTCAACAAAATGGAGTTATTGAAAGAAAGAATAGAACCTTAGTTGATATGGCCCGTACCATGTTGTGTGAAGAGAATCTACCCCAATACTTTTGGGCTGAAGCCATTAACACAGCATGTTACATTCTAAATAGAGTTTCTATTCATCCAATTTTAAAGAAAATCCCCTATGAGCTTTGGAAAGAAAAAAGACCTAATATTAATTATTTTTATATTTTTGGTTGCAAATATTTTATTCATAACAATGGTAAAGATAATCGAGGCAAATTTGATGCTAAGGCAAATGAAGGTATATTCCTTAGATACTTTATATCTAGCAAAGCATATAGAGCAATAAACAGTCTTTAGTTGTTGAAGAATTAATACATGTCATTTTTGATGAAGCTAACAATCATTCTTCCAGAAAAGAAGATGTTTTTGATGATGATACAGAAATTCTCGAAGATGGAATGAAGGAGCTAAACTTAAGGGACAACATCATTCATGACAAAGATAAGGATGTTGAGATTGAAACATCTAATGATCATAGAGATGTACCCAAGAAGTGGAGGTATGCATATAATCACCCAAAGGAATTGATTTTAGGTGATCCTTCACACGGGGTAAGAACTAGATCCTCTTTTAAGGATACATTTGATTACCTTGCATTTGTTTCTCAAATAAAACCTAAAAACATAGAAGAAGCTGAACAAGACTCTAATTGGATGCTAGCCATGCAAGATGAACTAAACCAATTTGAAAGAAACAATGTATGGACTCTTGTAAACATACCCATAAATCATCCTATGATTGGTACAAAATGGGTATTTAGGAATAAATTAGATGAACATGGTAATGTTGTAAAAAGTAAAGCTAGATTAGTTGCTAAAGGATGTAATCAAGAAGAAGAAATTGACTTTGATGAAATATATGCACCTGTAGCAAGATTAGATGCTATAAGATTGTTACTTGCTTTTGCCTATTATATGAATTTTAAATTATTTTAAATGAATGTGAAAAGCACCTTTTTAAATAGTTATATTGTCGAAGAAGTATTTGTAGAACAACCATCTGGATTTAAAAATCACCCACTTCCCAATCATGTATATAAGTTAAATAAAGCACTCTATGGACTTAAACAAGCACCTAGAGTTTAGTATGAGAGATTGAGCAAATTCTTATTACAAAATGATTTTATCAGAGGAAGTGTAGACACCACACTATTTTTTGAAAAAAAAATAATAACCTTCTTATAGTTCTATTATATGTGGATGACATCATATTCGGAGCTACTGATGAAATTCTTTATCAGGAGTTTGCTAAGTTGATGCAGAGTAAATTTGAAATGAGCATGATGGGAGAGCTGAATTTCTTCCTTGGACTATAAGTCAAACAATCAAAGGAAGGCATTTTCATTAGCCAAACAAAGTACATCAAGGAGATGCTCAAGAAGTTTGGCATGGAAATTGGAAAGAAAATTGGCACACCCATGAGCCCTTCTTGCAAATTTGACAAAGATGAGAATGATAAGAATGTAAATGAAAAGCTCTACAGAGGTATGATAAAATCCTTACTTTACTTAACTGCAAGTAAGCCTGATATATTATTTAGTGTGTGCATGTGTGCTAGATTTCAATCTAACCCTAAAGAATCTCACTTATTAGCTATTAAAAGGATTTTTAGATATTTGATCTACACACACAACTTAGGTCTTTGGTACTCAAAACAATCTTTCATTAAATTGATTGGATACACTGATGCAGACTATGGAGGATGTAAAATTGATATAAAGAGTACCAATGGCACTTGTCAATTTCTAGGGTTGAACTTGATCTCTTAGTATAGCAAAAAGCAAAACTCCAACGATCGAGGCCAAATATGTTGCTGCAGGGAGTTGTTGTGCTCAAATACTTTAGTTCAAACAACAACTTGAAGACTTTGGAATTAAGCAAAACAAGATACCTATTAAATGTGATAACATTAGTGCCATAAACCTAACAAAAAATCCTATTCAATATTCAACAACCAAACACATTGAGATTAGATATAATTTCATTAGAGATCATGTTCAAAACAATAACATTGTGCTTGAATTTGTTTCAACTGAAAATCAATTAGCTGATATTTTTACAAAATCTCTAAGTGGAGATAGATTCTCTAAAATTCAGGATGAACTTGGTGTATGTGATCCTCGATAAAAGTATTAAATCTTAAACTTTTTGGTCTCCCTCTATCATCCTAAACACTCCTAATTCAATCTTGAAAAATCAAAGAAAAAAAAAATTGGCTTGAAATTTCATTTTTATCCTAATTTATATCTTGCAATGAAATCAATCTTTTTCATGCTCTTGCTTTTTTTATGATTCTCTCCTTGTTGTGATTTTGATGCTGACAAAAAGGGGAAGAAATATTAAGGAGAAATATGCAAATGCATAATTAAATCTAACATACAAAATACAAATGCATAATCATGATGCAAATGCATAATTAAATCTAACATACAAAATACAAATGTATAATCATTCAAATCAAAAATAAAAATTCACAAAAAGAGACCTTTAGAAAATGAAATGATTGAAATGAACAAATACAAAATGAAAAGAATGTTTTTCAAATCCTATTCATTTCATGAGAGCATATACACTAAGGGGGAGCTTTAGCACAAAAATTTTGCATTCACATTCATTAGTTCTTGATATACATTGCTTACATTCCTTGGCTTGCTTAATATTTTGTCATCAACAAAAAGGGGGGAGATTGTTGACCCCCTAAGTGATTTTGATGATAACCAAACATTAAAGCAAGTGATTACTAATATATTTTATTTTAAATATTCCAATATCAGGAGAAAGAGAGCTCTTTAACCAAAACAAGAAAGACATAAACTGAAAATCAAATGAAATTCAAATCTCCTAAAATTGCCTTGGAGCAGTCTTCAAGATGTCTCAAATTTTTATTGAGAGCTCTCGAGTGGACTGGCACGCAGTAAATGCAGTTCTGGCTTGATTTTGAGAAGTCTTGAGTGAATCTTGAGATGTCTCGATCTCAGATGATAGAAATCCAGTTTCTGTGCTTTGAGAGTGAGAGGTCTCATAGGATTCCCGAGTGGTCTCATAGTTCCAATGAGACATATCGGTTCTTGGATTTTTTCTAAGAGCTCTTGAGTAGACTAGCATGCAACAAATGCAGTTTTGGCTCGATTTCGAAAAGTCTTGAGTGAATCTCGAGTTATCTCGATCTGAAATGATAGAAATCTAGTTTTTATGCTCTGAGAGAGAGAGGTCTTGCAGGATTCTCAAGAGGTCTTGCGGTTCCAGCGAGATATCTCGTTCAGAATCGAGACATCTCGATCTCAGGCAAGCCATTTTTTCTAAAAAGGTAATTTTTCATGCAATTGAAGATGAGAGCTCTCTTGATCAATCCGAGAGGCCTCATAACCTAGCAAGATGTCTTGAGACAAACCAAGAGGTCTCGAGACACGACGACAGCTTTTTGATGAGGCATTCTAGATCCGATTTTTTCCATTTCAATGGCTAGTTACTATTCTCTAACGATCAGATTTTGCTTTTTCTGAACTCCAATCATCACCAGAAAAAAGAAAATGCTGGAGATATAAAAAAGAAGAAAGATTATTTTTCAAAAGAAGAGAAAAACAAGAGAAAGAAAAGCACGCTCTATTCTTGAACGAATACCCAATCTCCAATCAATCTATTCTCTCAAGCTTTGAAGAATCCTCAAGTGCATTAATTCCACACATTCAAAGAGGCTTTCAACGAACTACAAGAATAACTTTTTGGCTCATTCAAAGGAACATTTGGAGTTGTAAAATTCTTTTTTCTCTTTCCATGTACTTGGTTTCAGTAGGAGCAGAAACTTGGGTTTTGGGGCTTTCTCTCTCCTCTATTTATTCAGATTGATTCGTCTGATTCTTGTAAGGATTGTGGTTGGTGAACCTAAAAAAAAACCAACTAAATTTTTGGATAGTGAGCTCAAAAAAACTATCCGACTGTAATCTTACAGGATTATAGCAAAATTCCCAAGAGTGTGCTTGGGGAGTGGACATAGGTGCTGGGAGAGCACCGAACCACTATAAAATTCTCTTGTTTGTGTTGTGTCTTTTATTTGCTCTTACATTTGATTCACTTAGGTTTTAATCATTTAGCACTACACATATCTATTTTAATTTTTGAAAACCCAATTCACCCCCCCCCCCGGCGCTCCCCCTCCTCTTGGGCAACAAGCTTAAATAACCACAGGAGCCTGAGGCAGTTATGATTGTAGGTCTCCTTTGGCTGATCTTAGCCAGACACGTGTCCCACTTATTATGGTAGAGGGTTGGCGGTGGACAAAACCTTAATTGTACTGCACTTGGGGCAGCGCTTCGATGGAAGTTTCAAAATTTATCTTTTCAGGTCACCTCATGGTAAGAAAGTTTCAATGCCAGTGCAATAAATGCCAAAACCTCCTTTCCGTCGGGCGTGAAAAGGGGAAAAGAACTTCAGCACTTTGGCATTCACGTCCCTTTACTCCCTTCCTTCAAATTTAAAACTCGGGAGTAGGAGGACTTGTGTTGAGGGCAAACCATCACCTGTCAAAGTCCTACATGACACTAAGTCTTGGGGTGACCCCATTCGACGATGATAACCATGGCTGACTTCGACCAATGTGGAATTCCTACCTAGCATCAAGATCGCGGACCTCCAACTTGTAGTTTTGTTGGCTGACCTTTCATGTTCCGATCATAAACTTTCTCAGATAATTCCAAAATCTTTGAAGGTCTCATGGATTTCACCTGGATGAGTTCGAATGGTGATGGCGGCCCTCTAGGCAATCAAGTGTTCGAACCTGACACACCCTGGCTAGACGACAGAGCCTCTTCCTGGACGAACTTCGACAACCTATGAAGAGTAGAGGACCCTTAAATTCTTATATCAAGGATTCTAGATGTCCTGAAGAAAGGCCCTATCCCTCTTTTATTGGCCCTCAGACAACCCTGACAATGGCCAAGCTTCAAAGGAATGGATGAGTGGCAAAAGTATCCTAGTTGTCCACCCTTAGCAACTACTGACCGAGTTCTCTCATCAGCCAAACTCATCTCAATTGTTGGACAACCATCCAGAAGCAAAATTCCCTCTAGCACCGAATTCCTCTAGTGTACACCTACTGGACCTTTTCTCCAATCGCACCCCAGTCGGATGATCTTCTTCGATCACATTCCCTCCAGATGATTTTCTCCAACTGAATTCATCATAAATGAATTCCTTCTGATCAGTAGGCAAGCTCCTTTCAGTCAACCTCCTTCCATTTGACATTCTCTCAGTCGACTCCCCCCCAAGTCGGCCTTGCACCAACAGAACTCCTTCCAGTCACCCAAGCATGTTCCTTCCGATCGAATTCTTTACTTCACTTGAAAGAACCTCGTCCTCTACACAGGTTCAATTTCTAGCTTAAGGCGAACTAGCCTATATGCAAACAACCTCAAAGAAGCCCGGCTAGGTGATCTCGAACATTTTGAAGATGGTTGAAGTTTTGTATCATGGACAACACACCCTTTCTGGTCGAACTCCTTTCGGACAAATTCCTCCAATAGCGCTCCTTCCAATAAGAATATTTCTAGATGAACTTCTCCAGTCATGCTTCTTCTGGACAATCTCCTCCAATCGCACTACTCTTGATAGTGCTCCTTCTAGTCGCAGACTTAGTTTCTGCTACACCAATCAGCTAGAGCAACCCAAAGAGACCCCATCAAATAACTTATTCATAATAATCGCTCCACAAAGGATGGAGCACAAAACCTCAGATCTCAATTTAGGAGGCATTTGCTTGCACACAGCCCAGAAGGCTTCCAAACTCCATGAAGCCACTAGACTTTGCCCTAATGAACCTCGGCCAATCATGAGTCCATTACATACACTTAAATCTCCAACTTACATCCAAACTTCAGCAAAAGAATCTCTATCTCCTGCAAGTCATGACAAATGATAACTCATCCTTCCGTAACAAATGCCACATGGCCTGAATGGCCCACTACCAGGCAGTTATTGTTGTCACCATCAATTTGTTACAAGCTTCTTCTATAAAAGGAACCCTCTAGAAACATTTTTCCTAGGCTCTCATTCCCCTTCTCATTACTCAACTTCTAAATTTTCTGAGCACTCTATTTCTGTTGGCTAGAAGAGCTGACTTGATCATCATAGGATCCTGCTAGAGCTACTACCCTCGACTCTGGACAAGACTTTATTTTGTAGATCACCGGTGGCGACCCCTTCTTCTCCAACTCCAGCTTAATCTAACGTCAACTAGATTCTGCACTAACATCTGTAGGGTTTGCAGGTCAGTAGGTGATTTGATGAAGGCGAGAGGTTCCTGAATATTGAAGATGGAAGACAAGTTCTTATTATTGCCTTAGGAATATGAACCTTGTAATCAATTCTCATAATGTAATTCTTAATGAATGTGATTATTGTTGATGCAGGTTCGTTCAGATCTGATTTGATCAAGAGAGATATTTCAAAATTTTTCTCTAAGATCCTAATCAAATATAAGACTCTTCAGATCTAATCTTATTGATCTAATAAAAGAAAAATAAAATTAAATTAAATCTAATTTAATCATACCTTTATTATGGATAATCCTATTATCCTGTGATGATCCCGATGTTTGTCTGAAGTTCTAGATGTAGCCATGCAAGCGCTTGACCTCTATCGGTATCCACTCGGACAGGATCTGGAGATCTTTTCCTTTTCAATCTATCATCCAAAAATCAGATCTGGATCTGATCTTGAAGATCTTCAAAATGGCTTTTGAAGATCAACCATTGTCTCTTGCAGTAGTGCTGCCTTCTTCTTTTCCTGTCGCCTTGCACTTGCTTGGATCGCACCTAACTTGTGCCCAAAGCCTCTTGGACATGGAGAGGAGAGAGAGGAACGAACGATGGCATGGAGAAGGAGGGAGAGAGGCTATGTGGCATGGGCTAAGGCAGAAGCTCTTTCAATCTAGGTGTAGATAGGGTTTTTATAGATCCTGCTGTGCCATGCAGTGCCACATCATCCCGACCAATCATTATCCTTTGTGCAATCAGATCTAAATCTGATTGATGGGATGACATCATCTAATCTAATCAAATTAGAGTTCCTCAAAACTCTCCTTAGATGGCTCCAAGACTGGTCAAATAGGACTCCTTGGCGCCATCTAGGTTGATTCCCTAAAACAACTGGAGTCTCATCTGTATGAGACTCCAATCCTTATCCACATGAGGCGCACGCCTCCCTAGGCATGCACCCTTTATCTGTCTAACTTTTAGTAGGAGGAGAAGGGTCAAGGTTCTCTCTTATGGGTGCATAACATATGGGCAGATGTCTAACAATCAAAGGACAATATTTGACCAAAGACTAAGAACAAGATTTAGCAGGTGACAAAAAATGGCAGGTGTTGTCTCAAATTTATCTCATAAATTAAGACAACCATTTTCTGACTTGGACAAGCTCCAGTCAGACCAAGTAAAGATTTCTAAGTGAGTCCAAATACATTTGGCTCAGTCGAGATAAGCTTCAATAATTGTTAAAGGAGAACATTAGGCTCAATCATATGCTAATGGGATATGATAATGGGATATCTAGCTTTAATGATTGAACCTAATTGAATCTTATCCAAATCAATTGAATTGGATTAGTCCAATTGATGATATTTAGATCCAAACCCTTATTTGTATGATCCAGTTAGGTTCAGTTCCGTATGATAATGGGATATGTCACGATCTTTATCATGGACATCATCGAAACACCTTCCAATGGATCGAAACTTTTCTATGATCGATCATCTTCTAATTGCTCCTAAAATCCACCAGTGACACCTAGCAGCATATGGTGGCAACCCATCAGAACTGAAAATGACCTACTAGTGCAATTGCCTATGTGATTAAGTTTCTCTATCTTGAAACTCGACCAGATTAGGCTTAAGGTAATCTCATCAAACCCTAATATCCGTCTTATGAATTAATCATTTGATTCAAGTCCAATGTGAAAACTCTAATAAAAACTCTTTCTATTATTTCACTCTACCATGGCCATAGGCTTTTGGACTTGATTCTCATGATCATCATAGGGCTGCTCCTCTTCTATCGAGGTAGATAGATCCCCTATTGGTGTAATCCAATTTCTACAATGATTATGCTATAGCCAACATACACCTCAAGGTTTCAAATGGCTAGGAGATCGAGTTATGGTGTAGTCAAACTATAACACCCTCAAGGTGAATTATCGATGCACCTCAGGTCAAAGAACTAGACACACTACTACAGCTTCGAGCCAGTCATTGATGAGAAGGTAGACTTCCTGATGACTACTCGAGGTGGTCACGCTCAGTACCCTCATTCTCTAACGAGTACTTATACTCTCGCTTTGGTATCTCTACACCATAGACTCAAGACTCATCTATCCTAAAGAAGCGATCGTACACCAACCTTCTGGATCAATCACCATCCTCATGATGATCCAACGATCGAGAGCATTTTATGAGTTAATAATGAAAATTCATGTTTTAAATTTTTAACTCTTGAAAATATGAACTATCATTACCATTAACTCAAGGGATGTATCACAGACACTTTCAAATACACACTGCGATAGAAAAAAACCCATTTTATTATTTATAGTTAAAATTATAATTTTGTCTTGAGAAGTGTATTACAAGTGTCAGCCAATCTGGCTTCTAGGGCATACATATCTAACAAACTCCCACTTGACCTAAAGCCAATTAGCTACAAATCTAAGTCCCATCTTCTCAAGGTGGGCTTCAATCTTTTGCTGGCCCAATGGCTTGTGAGTGGGTCTGCCGCATTATATGCGGAGTCGAATCTCTTGACCTCAATGTAACATTTCTTGAGGTAATCGCGGATGAGGTGGTATCGCCGCTCGATGTGCTTGGATTTTAGGTGAGACCTTGGCTCCTTAGTAAGGGCTATGGCATCATTATTATCGCAGTACAGAGGAATGGCATCCGATGGCATCACTCTAATCTCTGTGGTGAATTTTTCGTACTAGAATGCCTCTTTCACAGCTTCTGATGCAGCGATGTATTCTGCTTCCATGGTGGAATCTGCTATCACTGTCTGGTTGAAACTCTTCCAACTGACAGCACCACTATCACACACAAATAGACTTCTAGATGCCGACTTTTGATCATCTATATTGGACATAAAATTTGAGTCTGTATACCCTGGACTTGGAGTTCTCCATTACCAAAATCCAACAACATATCCTTAGTTCTTCTCAAATACTTAAGGATACATTTCATAGAAGTCCAGTGTTCTTCACCTGGATTTGACTGATATCTGCTCGTGACACTCACAACATGGGCTATATTAGGTCGTGTACATAACATGGCATACATGAGACTCCCAATTGCTGAAGCATAAGAGATCTTGCTCATGCGTTTAATCTCCTCTAGTGTGTTGGGACACATTTTCTTGGAGAGATGAATGCCATGTCTGAAGGGTACCAGTCCCCTCTTGGAGTTTTCCATGCTAAACCTCTTTAGCACTTTCTCTATGTACATCTTCTGTGAAAGACCCAGCATCCTATTCAGTCTATTTCTATAGACCTTGATTCCTAGAATGAAGGATGCTTCTCCTAGGTCTTTCATGGAAAATTCTTTAGATAACTACATTTTAACTATGGTCAACATGAGAATACCATACCCAATAAGGAGGATATCATCCACGTACAGTACGAGGAAGATAATAGTGCTCCCATGGATCCTTTTAAAAATACATGGTTCCTCCTCATTTTTCATGAAATCAAATAATTTGATCATATCATTAAAACGAGTATTCCAGCTCTGAGATGCTTGCTTGAGTCCATATATGGACCTTTGCAGCTTGCATACTTTGTGATTAGTATCATTGGATGTGAAACCTAGCAGCTGCTTCATATAAATATCTTCCTCAAGGTATTCATTTAAGAAAGCCATTTTCACATCCATTTGTCATATTTCATAATCAAAATAAGCTACAACAACAATCAATGTGCAGATGGATTTAGCATAGCTACTGGCGAAAAGTTATCCTAATAGTCAATGCCTTCATGCTGACTATATACCCTTTTGCCACTAATCTAGCTTTGAATGTCTCCACATTTCTATCTGCACCAATCTTTCTCTTGTAGATCCATTTACACTCAATAGGTACTATACCTTCTGGTGGATCTACCAAGGTCTAGACTTGGTTTGAGTGCATCGAGTCAATTTCTGACTTCATTGCCTCTAACCATTTCTCAAAGTTGATATCTGATATCGCCTCGTCATAGGTTTTGGGATCATCACCATGAATTCCATTACCTACGAGAAACATTTTTTCTACTTTCTCTGAAATAGTACCTAAGTATCTCTCAGGGGGATGAAAAATCCTTTTCGATCTATGAAGTGGAGGAGGTAGTGATTATATTGGCTCAACCTGATTTGTTTACATGGGGTCCTTAGCTCGTTGCTCTTGTGAGACTTTCTCCTCAAGCTTGATCTACTTTTCAATGCCGCTATCTTGAATAAACTATTTTTCAAGAAAAATGGCATGCCGACTCACAATCACATTGTGGTCTTCTGGAATGTAGAAATAATATCCTAATGTTTTCTTAGGATATCCTAATGTTGCTCTTGTTGTCTTTCAACATGAGTCTGACAACCTCAAATTCTAAGATGACTCAGACTTGGTTTCTTACCAAGCCATATCTCATATGGTATGGTAGGAATGATTTTAGAGGGAACCTTATTCAGTAAATATATAGCAGTTAACAGACTATGTTCCCAAAAAAAATCAGGAAGGTCTGTGAAGCTCATCATGGATCGGACCATATCTAATAGGATCCGGTTCCTCTATTCTGAAACCCTATTGAGTTGGGGTGCTCTAGGTGGAGTCCATTGAAAGACTATGCCATTTTGCCTGAGATAGTCCAAGAATTCCCAACTAAATATTCACCTCCTCGATCTGATTAAAGAACCTTAATGGGTTTTCTAGTTTGCTTTTTGACTTCATATCTGAATTTCTTGAACTTTTCAAAGGCTTCAGACTTATATCTCATAATATACATGTACCCATACCGAGATAAATCATCGGTAAAGGTTATGAAGTAATCAAAGTTGCCTCTAACCGGCACATCAAACGGGCCGCACACATCAATATGTACTAAGGCTAGTAGATCCGTGGCCCTTTCCCCATGTCCTACAAAAGGGAGCTTAGTCATTTTGCCATGAAGACATGATTCACAAATTCGATATGACTCAAAAGTCAATGGACTCAATAATCTGATTTTTTCTAATTTGTTAATCCTATCTCTGCTATATAACCTAGCCTTAGGTACCATAGATACCTATTGTTTGGACTATCCCTGGGTCATTTTGATCTTATGGCATTCACATTTTGCTCGATATTAAAGATAGATACATCAATATGTAACTGGTAGAGACCGTCAATGAGGAAAACACTTGCAATTTTATTTCTTTCATAAAGAATATTACAATGGTCCTTAAGAAAACTAATTACATAGCCTTCTCGTGCTAAACATGAAATAGAAATCAAATTTCTGCTCGGAGCAGGCACATAATAACAATCCCTAAGTTCTAAATCTAAGCCAAATGGCAGTCAAAGAGGGTAGGTTCCCACGGCCACAGCAGCAATCCTTACTCCATTTTCAATATGTAGGATCATCTCACCATCCCTCAGCCTCCTGCTATTCTCAAGACCCTGCATGGAAGTGCATAAATGAGCACTAAAACTAGAGTCAAGCACCCAACTAGATGCAGAAAAAATCATAAGGTTAGATTCAATAATGAGCATACCTCCAGAAGGACCTATCTCCTTCTTATTCTTTTTAGGGTGGCCAAGTATGTAGGACAGTTCCACTTCTAGTGGCCATCAATATTATAATGGAAACACTTTTCTTTGTCAGCGGCCTTCTTCTTCAGCTCTGCCTTCCTTTTCTTTTCACCTTCCACCTTCTACCTTTCCACAGACTTCTTCTTCCCAAAAGACTTTATCTTTGAAGAAGTCCATTCCATAGCAAGTACTGAGCCTTTAGAACCTTTTATAGAAAGCTCAGTAATAACCAGCATATTCATAAGCTTGGCCAGAGTATTCTGAAGTTTATGCATATAGTAGTTCATGATGAACTACCCATATACATTAGTCAAGGATTACAGAATTATATCATTCTATAAATCCTGGTCTAACTTCACTCTGAGCTTCTCATGCTCTTCCAAATCCTTGATCATCATTAAACAATGATCTTGGTCTGACTATCCATCATGCATTTTAGCCTTAAACAATCATTTAGTGACCTAATATTTGGCTGCACGACTCTGTTCACCAAACAACTCTTGTAGGTAAGCCAACATTTGGTGGGCAGTCTTGATATCTTTATGTTGGCATTGAAGTTCATCAAACATCGAACCCAACATATAGTATCTAACCATGTTATCTTCATTCGTCCATTTGTCAAGAGACGCTCTCTGTTCAGCAGACGGATGGGTCAGTAAGGTGGAGGGATCCTGATCCAATACATGAGTTAACTTCTCAAAATCCAAAATGATTTTGAAGTTGCAGAGCCAATTCTTGTAATTGGGTTTGGTCAGTCTATGGGTGTCAAGGATACGAGCCAGTGGGTTGGATGCAGATATTTTTCTTTTTCTTGTAGAGAGTCAAAGTTTTTAGTTAGATTTTGTAATTAAGACTTGACCAATTTGTTCAGGGGTTTGATTTTTAAACAAATTAGCTTTCACTATTTTCTCGGATCATACACTCCCTCTATAGAGATGTGAAAATCTCTACGATTACTGATTTCTACTGGATGGTACAGTCCCACCAATTGACTCATCACCTCACCTAATAATTATTGGTGATGGGTTAGCCAATGAGTGAACAACTCTTGTCTAATGATTCTCTAATCATGGTGCACCTAAGCTTGATCTCTAATTCATGAATCTCACCGTGCCCGAAATATTGATCTACTCCTTGTTAAGTTAGACCCACCATTTGCACAGATTGGATTCCTAATTGGATCTCTCACCATATCCAAAATATTAAGCCCAATCCATCCTCCAGCCTATCGCATCCAATGCCTAATAGATATGATTGCATCTTCCTGGTGCAACTGAACCACTATGACCAGTCGAGAACAATCAATTCCGGGAAGCGCCCGCATATCTACAATGGTGGAAGACCTTAGACTTAATCTTTTCTTAGGAAAATTTGAGTTAGATCTCTTTAAACTTGACTTGACATAGCCATAACCATTATGACTAACCTAGTGGCATGGGTTAGCTCAGATTATTAGCCACCTTAGATTTGAGCCAATAAATATGGCCAGATAAGTGAGACTGATGGAAGGGATATGCCATTAACTCGACAAGAACGCATTCGTATCGAGTAGCTTCCAATTAAAAATTAGTCGATCGTATCTACCAAACTTATCTTAGATACCAAATTATTGAGCCAGAACCAATCGAGTTAGCCTATAATCCAGACTCTAACCATTGAGCCTAATTAGGTCTTAACTTGATCGATGACTCATGTGACTCGACCTTGACCCAGACTTAATCCTATTAGGCTGGTCAATTTAAGCACTCTTGATCCCATCTAACCGACTCTTGATTCGGTTTGATCAATCGCTAGATCTAATTAAGCTACCAAAGCTTGAACCCAATTTTATGAATATGTCTTAGATCTAAAAATTCTCAATTTTAGACCTAATATATTTCATAATCTTAATTCTTAACTAAGTTTAGATTTCATATCTCATATGAAGAAATTAAATAAATTTATTTTTTATTGATCTAATTATAATATTTATAATATCAAAAAATAGTAAATAAATAGATCTAAAAATCATGATTAATCAAATTAAAATTATGATCATATTAGACAACACATAGAATAATTCTATTCCTAGTCTAGTCATGCATCTCATACATCTTTAGATCTAGATTATTTAATTTTTAATTTTTTAATTTTAGATCTAATCACATCTCATGTGACATCAAAAATAATCTAATTATTAGATTAAAAATAAATTAAAATTAGATCTAATAAATTTTTGAACCTGGCTCTGATACCAGTTGAAGGGAAAAATCCTGTTTTTCCATTGCAGCTTCGTTCAGATCTGATTTGATCAAGAGGAATATTTCAAAATTTTTTTCTAAGATCCTAATCAGATCTAAGACTCTTCAAATCTGATCTTATTGATTTGATAAAAAATAAAATAAAATTAAATCTAATTTAATCATACCTTTGTTATGGGTAATCCTATTATCCTGTGATGATTCCGATGTTTGCCTGAAGTTCTGGATATAGCCATGCAAGCACCTAGCCTCTACCGGTATCCACTCGGGTAGGATCTAGAGATCTTATCCTTTTTAATCTATCCTCCAAAAATTAGATCTGGATCTGATCTTGAAGGTCTTCAAAATAGCTTTTGAAGATCAGCCATTGTCTCTTGCAATAGTTCTGCCTTCTTCCTTTCCTATTGCCTTGCACTTGCTTGGATCGCACCTAACTTATGCCCAAAGCCTCTTGAGCGTGGTGAGGAGAGAGAGGACCAGAGGGTGGCATGGAGAAGGAGAGAGAGGGGCTATGTGGCATGGGCTAAGGCAGAATCTCTTTCAATCTAAGTGTAGATAGGGTTTTTATAGACCATGCTGCGCTATGTAGTGCCACATCATCCTGGCCAATCACGGCCCTTTGTGCAATCAAATCTAAATCTGATTGGTGGGTTGACATCATTTGATCTAATTAGATTAGAGTCTCTCGAAACTCTCCTTAGATGGCACCAAGACTGGTCAAAAAGGACTCCTTGGCGCCATCTAGGTTGATTCCCTGAAGCAACTGGAGTCCCATACAGATGGGACTCCAATCCTTATCCACTTAGGGCGCATGCCTCCCTAGGCATGCACCCTTTATCTATCTATCTTTTAGCAAGGGGACAAGGTCAATGTTCTCTCCTATAGGTTTATGACATGTGGGCAGATGTCTAAGTGTCAAAGGTCAATATTTTATAAAAGTCCAAGGATAAGATTTAGCAAGTGACGAAAAATGGTAGGTATTATCTCAAATTTATCTCATAAATTAAGATAATCTTTTTCTAACTTGGATAAGCTCCAGTCAGACCAAGGTTTCTGAGTGAGTCTAAATACATTTGGCTCAATCGAGACAAGCTTTAATAATTGTTAAAGTAGAACATTAGGCTCAATCATGTGGTGGCATGATTTTCTTAAACCTAATTGAATCTTATTCAAATCAATTAAACTTGGTTAGTCCAATTGATGATATCTAGATCCAAACTCTTATTTGTGTGATCCAGTTAGGTTTAGTTTCATATGGTAATGGGATATGTCACAATCTCTATCATTGACATTATCGAAATACCTTTCGTTGGATCAGAACTTTTCTGATTCAGACAATTAGTATGATCGATCATCCGAATCATTCTAATTGCTCCCAAAATCCACCAGTGACACCTAGCAGCATATGGTGGAAACCTATCAGAACTGAAAACAAACCTCTCGGTGTAGTTATCCATGTGATTAAGTTTCTCTATCTTGAGCCTCAATCGGATTAGGGTTAAGGTGATCTCGTCAAACCCTAATATCCGTCATATGAATTAATTATTCGATTCAAGTCCAATGTAAAAACTCTAATAGAAACTCTTACTATTATTTTACTTTGCCATGGCCATAGGCTTATGGACTCGATTTTCATGATCATCATAGGGCTACTCCTCTTCTACCGAGGTAGATAGATCCCCTATTGGTATAATCCAATTCCTACAATGAACATGCTATAGCCAACATACACAAACCATTATTTTGCATGACGAAAATAAAGAGAAATCAGAAGTGGGCATGGGAGGCTTGAGAGAATCCTTCTGCTTTAAGCAAATTGGTTGCTTAAAGCCTCAATACTCTAAATGGTCTATAAATAGACTATTTGGCCAAACTGTTTGGCTATTCCAATTCCCAATGCCTAGGCTCTGGCTCTCCCTCCATCCTCCATACCTCCTCTCCCTCCTCTCCATGCCCAAGGGGTTGGGCAAATCAGCCATCAAAGGTTGAAGTGCTGCTGCTACAAAGATCGAGTCAAGGAGATCCTGTTCGTGTGACAAACATCCTACAGCCGAAGATCTGATCGAAGGCACACCAGAGAGATTTTAGATCTAATTTTCTAAGATCAGATCTAAAAGGAAAATACCTAGATCTGATCTAAGTGGATGCTGGCAGAGGTCGGGCATATGTGTGGCTCAATCAGAACCTTGGACAACATTAATCATCACTACGGTGAACTATTCACCCAATTAGGTGCCATGCAATATCATAAATTTTATTTTTTATATTTTTATATTTTAGGTCTATCTAATTAGATCTGAGAACTCTTAGATCTAATCAAATCTAAATAATTTTTTTAAAAAAATTTCTCTGCATGATCTGATCCGATCAGGCTGATCCTGTAGCATTAGCTAGTTTTTCCATCAAACTGGTATCAGAGCCAGGTTTCTGGTTCCAGATCTAGATTAGCTTAAATCTAAATTTTTGTTATCATATGATCATATATTTTTCTGATATTATATGAGATATAATTAGATCTGATGCATGAGATGCATGTTTTAATTTTGATATATGCGACATATGCAAAGCATGTGTAGACTAGATCTACAATCGTATATGTAATATATGTACTAGATCTGATTTGTTTTGTAGCAAAGTTTAATTTTCTGATTGAGGCATTCTCCTTGGCCATCTGATCATAAGAGTAAGAAGGGTTTAAAAGCCCTTGCATCCCATTCGATGGGGTGCTCTTATGGCGTGTAGAGGTGCTACATGTTTGTCCTCAATCAGAAAGTAAAACTTACTTTTTTATAAAATCATAGAACTAAAAACTTTAGGATCTTTATAATATGTTTTGTTTTTGAATCCTATTGGACTTAATTGAGAATTAAGTTATGAAACAAATTAAGTCTAAAAATTGAGAATTTTTATATCTAAGACTTTTTCATAAAACATGGGTTTGGGTATGGTTTGCTTAATTAGGTCTAACTTGAGTGGTTGATCAAACCGAATCAAGAGTTGGTTAGGTTAGATCAAGAGCACTTAAATTGACCATCCCATTAGATATAAGTTTGGTCAAGGTCGACTCATAGCCACATGTGGTTGACCACTTCAAGGCCTAATTTGGCTTTGCAGTTCGAGTCTAGATTGTAGGCTAATCCGATCAGTTCTGGTCAGACAAATTGATATCTAAGATAAGTTTGGCAAACATGACTGGTGGTTTTTAATTGGGAGGTACTCAACCTGGATGCATCCACGATGAGTTAATGGCATAACCCTTCCATAGATCTCACTTATCAGGTCGATTGGGCTGACCTAGTTCTATATTGAGGTGGATAACAATTCAATCTAACCCATGCCACTATGTTAGTCATAACTATTATGACTAGTTGAGTCTAAGAGACCTGAATTAAAATTATTCTAAGAAAATATTTAGTCAATTGGTCTTCTACTGTTGTAGTTGTATGGGCTCCTCCCGAGGTTGATTATTCTCAATTGAATACAATGATTCAGTTGCACCGGAAAGATGCAACCACATCTATTAGGCATTAGATGCTACAGATTGGAGAATGGGTTGGGCTTAATATTCTAGATATGGTGAGGGTCCACAATCACGAATCCAGTTCGTGTAAAACATTGGGTCTGACTTAGCTAAGGATTGTATCAATATTCTAGGTATGGTGAGCTTCATGAATTAGAGACCGAGTTGGGTACACCATGTATAGAGAAATATTAGACAAGAGTTGTCCACTCATCGATTGACTCCTCGCCAATAACTATTAAGTGAGGTGGTGAGCCAATCGGTGGGACCACACCACCCACTAAAAGTCTTTGACCGTGGAGATTTTTGCATCTCTACTAAGAGAGTGTAGGGATCCAAGAAAATAGTGGGAGCCCAAAATTTTGTTTAAAAAAAAAACTCCTAAAAGATTTGGTTAAGTCAATTACAAGTCTAACTAGAAATTTTGACTCTCTATAGGAAAATGTCTGCATCCAACATTCTAATTCAAATCCTAGAGACCCATCGATTGATCGGACCAAATTACAAGGATTGGCTCTAAAATTGAAAATTTGTTTTGAATTCCAAGAAGTTGACCTATGTACTGGACCAGGAACTTCCTACTCTTCCAGCCCATCTAACTACCAATCAAAAAGCATCTCATGATAAGTGGTTGGACGATGACAACAAGATCAGGTGCTACGTGTTGGTCTCAATGTCTGACAAATTACAGCACCAACATGAAGACATGAAAATTGCTAGCCAAATTTTGGCACATCTACAAGAATTGTACGATGAACAGAATCGTGCAGCACGCTATGAAGTGTTGAAGAGGCTCTTTAAGGCATTGATACATGATGGGCAGTCGATCTATGATCATTGCTTGTCAATGATCTAGGACTTAGAGGAGTGATGCAGGAGCATCCGAGACTACTGATCAATCCTTAAGTCCTGAGCAGATTCCTTCGGCAAAACAAACACTATCGGTACTTATTCATGCCAAGACTAACTTCGGTTACAACTTGCTTCGATGGGTTAAGGAATGATGATACCAATATCAAAATTCATTGTTGATCGATGATATATCAAAGGGGAGTTATTCAGGATAAGTTCCATAGTGATTTAATGCTCTTTGAAAGTAGATATTTGCTAGTTATTGTTGGTGGACGAATTTTGAAGGCTGAAGAGATAAGACTCCTAGTCCCCATGTCATTTATTGCATTCCCTAGTTCCTAGACTTTTAATGCTATTTCAGTTTTGTTTAGTCTTTAATGTTTGGGTAGTTCCCATGTTGTTTTCAATTCTGAGTCTAATATCTATATAATGAGACATATTCTCATTTTGTAATCAGACTGGTTGAATGAATGAAAATTCCTCTTTATGAGTTGAATTATTATCTCGATTCTTTATCCAACGTCGTTGGTGGTGAATCAAACAGTTCTTTATCCTTGGTGGTGGAATTTCCTTTAAGCCTTGGTGGTGAACTACAACTATCTCGGTCCTTTATCCTTGGCTGGTGGCTTGTGCCTTTAGGCTTAGGTGATAAACCTTCCATATCCTCGAGTTACACACATCCCCACAAACACAGTGCCTCATCCACTTCCTCCCAGAATCGCTCACTCCATAGAGCTTATTTGTGGAAACTCAAAATACAAAAGTTGTAGATCTACGAGTCCTTGATCTGTGACTTTTGGAATCGGGTCAATCCGACCTGTATTGAGGAAGTTATGCTCATTTTCTCAAAATCATGCAATCCTGAAATTTTCTGTTCGGAGTCACTCGCCCACGCACGCATCAAGGAGCCTGCTCGATGTGCAGATGAACAAGGACATGTAGATTGATCTAATCCTGCTATCCTTGATCGATTCATATGGGCAATTCATTATGAACTTCCATATGAATAAGATTCAGTGCACCCTGGCTGAGTTGTTGAACTTGCTAGTTGCTGAGGGGACTTTGAAGAGTTAAAAGGGCTTAGTGCTTGCTGTAGAGCCAAAAGAAAGTCTTTTATAAAGAAGAAGAAGTCTGCGAAGAAGCACAAGATGGAAGGGAAGAAGAAGAAGGGCAAGCCAAAGAAGAAGGCCATAGAGAAAGAAAAATATTTCCACTACAACTTTGATGGCTATTGGAAGTAGAGCTGCCCTATGTACCTTGCTAGCCTAAAGAACAAGCAAGAAGGTGGACCTTCTGAAGGTATGCTCATCATTGAGACAAATCTAACAGTTTCTTCTGCATCCAGTTGGGTTTTTAACTCTAGATCTAGTACTTGTTTGTGCACTTCTTTGCAAGATCTTGAGGATAGTAGAAGGCTGAGGGATGGCGGAATGATCCTGCATGATGAAAATGGAGCAAGAGTTGCTGCTATGGTTGTTGGATTGTACCCTCTTTAATTACTATCTAGGAGTGTCTCAGTTCTTAGAGATTATTTTTATGCACCTGCTACAAGCAAGAATTTGATTTCTATTTCGTGTTTGGCATAAGAAAACTATGTAATTAGTTTCTTTGAGGACTATTGTACAATTCTTTTTGAAAGAAATAAAATGGTTAGTAGTTTTTTAATAAATAGTTTTTATTAACAGTGTTGAGCATACTGTAAATGCCATAGGATCAAAATGATCTAGAGATAGTTTAAATGAAAAGTATCTATGGCAACTTAGGCTAGGTCATGTAGCTGAAGATAGGATTAACAAATTGAAGAAATCTAGACTAATGGGTCCATTGATTTTCAAGTCATATCTAATTTGTGAATCATACCTTCAAGGTAAAATAACCAAGCTGCCCTTTGTGGGACATGGGGAAAGGACCATAAGTTATTTGTCCTGGTACATGCAGATGTATGCAGCCCATTTAATGTACCGGCTAGAGACAGGTTTGTTTACTTCATTATCTTTACCAATGATTTATCTCAGTACGGATATGTATACCTGATGTGACACAAGTCTAAAGCCTTTGAAAAGTTCAAGAAATTCAGACATAAAGTAAAAAAATAAATAAAAAAGCCCATTAAGTTTCTTCAATTAGATCGAGGAGATAAATACCTTAGTCGGGAATTCCTGGGCTATCTTAAGGACAATGGCATAGTCTCACAGTGGACTTTGCTTAGAACACCTTAACTCAACGAGGTTTCAGAATGAAAAAATCAGACATTATTAAATATGGTCCAGTTCATGATGAGCTTCATAGACCTTTTTGAGTTCCATTGGTGACATAGTTTAATGATGACAAATTACATACTGAATAAGGTTCCATCTAAAATCATTTCTACCATACCGCATGAGATATGACATGGTAAGAAGCTAAGTCTGAGTCATCTCAGAATTTGAGGTTGTCCGATCCATGTCAAGAGATAGCAAACAGACAAGTTAGAATCTAGGTCCTTTAGAGCTTCGTTCATTGGATATCCTAAAGAATCATTAGGGTATTACTTCTACCTTCTTGAAGACCATAATGTGATTGTGAGTTGGCATGCCATATTTCTTGAGAAATAATTTATTCAAGATGGTGGCATTGAAAGATAGATCAAGCTCGAGGAGATAGTCTCTAAAGAGCAATGAGCCAAGGAACCTAAGGAACTCGATCAGTCTGAACCAATCCACACCATACCTCCTCCATCTCGTATGTCAAATAGGGTTTTCTATCCTCCTGAGAGGTACTTAGATATTATTTCAGAGGATATAGAAGAAATGTTCCTCATGAGAAATGGGATTTATGGTGATGATCTCAAAACCTATGATGAGGTGATATCAGATATCGACTTCCAAAATTGGCAAGAGACAATGAAGTCAGAAATTGACTCAATGCGCTCGAACCAAGTATGAACCTTGGTACATACACATGAAGGTATTGTTCTTATTAGATGTAAATAGATCTTCAAAAGAGATTGGTACAGATGAGAATGTGGAGACATTCAAAGCTAGATTAGTGGCGAAAGAGTATTATTGGTGCGAAAATCCATGAGGACGTCGGAGATGGCTGAAGTGGAGAAGGTAAGGCCGCTGACAGGATTTACAAAACAAAGTCCAAACTAGAGGTGGGTGGCTCCAGCATGACCCTCTAATGCTCAAGTTAATTTTTCGGCCAACTGAAATAGAGTGCTCAGAAAATAAAGAAGTAGAGTAATGGAAAGGAGAAGAGAGCTCTTTTCCTTCTTTGAAATATATCTCGAGGGTTTCTTTTATAGACGGAGCATGTAACAAACTGATAGTGATAGCCATATCCATCTGGTAGTGGGCTGCTCAGGCAATGTGAAGTTTGTTACGGAGGGTGGTGTTCATTATCGTAACTTGCTAGTCGAGAGTGGTGTCCATTGTCATGACGTGCTAGTTCGTTGGGGATTAATGGTCGAAGTTCGGATGGACTAGGCACTGATGGCGAAGAGCTTCAAGCCATAACCATCCTAGAGGAGTTCATGCTTTTTTAAGGTCGCCCATCTGTGGGTTGGTCTATATTGAGCTGGTGGCTGAATTCATGTGGACGATGAGGTCCTTCCGGACGATTAGGAGGAGATAGACTGGAAGAAAGTCGATCATAGGAGATTGACCAGAAAAAGGTCGACCACAAGAAGTTCGACTAGAGGAGGTCATTTGGAGGAGGTTCGACTAGAGGAGGTCGTTTGGAGGAGGTTCGACTGGACCCCAATCCTGTTACTTACTTTTGGCCAAAGGATAAAGTTTGAATAATAGAAATTTTCCTTCACTATTTAAGATCATATGGTTGAACCCCCGTGCACTTTTGGTAGGTTCCACAGCATGAACTCGTCATTAAGGGGATCGTTGAATCCCAACAGGAAGAAGATTGGCAATCAAGGACTTTGGACAAGAACCTCAATTTATCCCCAAAACTTATCCTCCTACTCCCAAGTTCGAATTTCGAATGAAAGGAGTACGAAAAAACTGCTGCAGCTAAAGTTTTTTTTTTTAACAGATTCCCACCTTGGAGAACAAAACCTTTTGTCTTTTTTTCAAATTGGCACCGAAATTTGATGTCGAAAGACTTGGACAGATGGAGTCCCTTGAAAACTCATCTGGTGTGGAGCTTTATGTACGGCGTAGTTATTGCTTTGCCAAGCGGTAGGTGCAAGTAGGATACGTGGCAGGTTGGGATTGACTGAAAGAGTTCTGCAATCATAACTTCCTCTAGGGCTTTGATTTCCTATTTAAACTCCTCATCCTTCATCTACAGTTTCTTTTTTTTACCTGAGCTTTTGCTTCTTCTCCTTCCTCCATTTTCCATCATCTCCGAGTGTCCTATTCTTATCGCCCCTACTCTTTCTGTGATTCTTCTGGCTGCAGGCATCTTTCTCGATCCTTTTTCATCCTTTCGGTCTTCTTCTCATGTTTTTCTAGGTCAGTCTTTCATCCCTGTCCTCTTGACTTTTAGTTTTCTTGCATTCTTCAGGTTTCTTCAAGATTTTCTAGGTGGACATCACTGTTCTTCATTTTTGGGCTTCCACCACCCCTTTTTCTAAGTTCTTTTTTGGGGATTTTATTTGATTTAGCTTGATCTAGATGTCATCTGAGGTTTCCTAGTCTAGTGATTCTAGGAGTTCGGTCGACCCAAACCCCAATAACCCCAAAGGTTAGAATGGAAACTAGGCCTAGGGCAGTACCTCATCCAGACTTTATACCAAGGTCTATCCCCTATTCTTTGACTACTGAAGACCTATTATTAGTTAGGATCCAATATAGGGTGCCTGCCAAATATGAGCTGGAACTTTCGGGTTCATGTGGTCGGGCTTGTGCTCCTCCTCTAGGTCGGTTCTACTTATACCTAGAGGCCTTCTGCATTGGATTAAGGCTTCCCCTTTTTGACTTTGTTGTGGCTATTTTATATTTTTTAAACATCTCTCTGGCCTTGGTAGTTTCGAATTCCTTTAGATTTATTATAGAATCCCTTGCTTTTTGTATATCTGCTGAGGTCCAGCCCACAATTTCTCTTTTTCGAATCTTTTTCACCTTCAGGCGCCACTCTACTGCTAAGGACTGGTGGTATGTTTCCCCCTAGTCCAGCAAGAAGGGATTGCTTAAGGGTGCCCCTCTTCCATTCATAATTGGAAAGAAAAGTTTGTCTTCATTTCCTACCCGACCTTGCACTTAGGACTCCCACCCTGGGGATATCTAAGGGATTCAATCCACCGAGCCCCAAGGTTAGTGAAAGTGGACCAAGAGTCAGTTACCATAATCAAAGATTACCAAACTCTCATGATATCCGAGCTAATAAAAGAACAAACCCTATTCAACCTCAGCCTTAGCCCTCTAAATCCAGTAGGTATATGGCCGAAGTTGGTGGGTCATCTCCTTTTTCTTCTTTTTCTTCCTTCTTTTCTGACTATGCTTTTATCTTTATGGCAGAGATGGACACTAAGGCTGTTGAAATGCTTTTAAAGGGGCTCTATGCCTACAATAGGAAAGGCACTGCATCCGACAAGCCTACTGCCAAGAAAGCTAGGGTGGACACCTCCAGCTCTGCAGCACCTGCTAATGCTGCTGCCAGCACCGAGGTCACTACCACCACCCAGGTCGGCACTGTTGTTGAGGGCTCCATGCCTTCATCATCCATGAGTCTTCCAACTAAAGATCCAACCCCATGGCCTCCTGTTGGGAGGGAAGATGGGGAGAAGAAGAAGGAAAAAAGGTCATTGTGAAGGTGCTTCACAAGATGCGCCTTGGTGGGTCTAAAGATGATGGCAACAATCCGAGAGAAGACCCCTTCGACAACCAGGAGCGCGATCGTGATTTAACCGACAAGTTTGCCATGCCCGAGGTAGTAGACCATATGGTCGACCTCGACCATAGGTAGCTTATCTGGGATTCGCTCGAGACATTCCTCAAGGTAGTCATCTTGTTGATTCTTTTTGTCTTTTTTGATGCATAACATAGTTTCTTTACTGCAGTCGGGTCACCAAGTACACGCGTATATCAAAATGGTGAACCACTTGAGGTTGGAGGTGTTGAAGGCTCGAAAAGACCTTCAAGCCGAGGTTGACTACCTTTTGAAGGAGAAGACGGTTGAGGTCGAAGGTCTGCAAGAGATGCTCAAAAAGGAGGAGCTCACCTCGGTGGGGCTGAAGGCCACTTTAGCCTTGGAAGAGGAGAGAAGGAAGAAGGCTGAGGTTAAGGTTAGCGAGCTGAAGGATCAAACTTCGAAGCAAATTTTGGAGGCGAAGATATAGGTAGTGGGGTTCAAGGTCTCCTCTGAAATGAGGGACCTGAACATTGCATTTGGCCAACAGGCCTTTCAGAAGGGATACAAACTCAGCGAGGATCAGGTGGCCGCCAAGTTCCCTGAACTCAACTTCGACTTCTTATACAGGGAGGTCCCTGATGAAGAGGCGGAGCTATCCACTAGTGTGGCTGACCTTTCTCCCATCAAAGTCATCCTCGAGCCCTCCCAACCTACCGTCGAGATGCCCAGACCCATACCAGAGTCGCAGATTGTAGAAAATGCTCCAATCTCATTTGCTACTACTCCTCTTGAGATCTAGAATTTTAAATAATTATACTTTTTTCCTTTTTTTGATGTATATTCAAATATTTTGAGAAATGAAAATGAGTTTCCTTTTTCTTACACTTGCACTATGATGAATGTTATTCAGAATCCTTCTAGTGACTGAAGTCAGGGTCAATCATCTCCAACCAACGTCGAGCCACTATCTGAAGCTATCCCTCTAAAACCTATATAGTCAAAGGTTTAAAGAGAAAATCCATCATCAAGCTCTGGCAAGGCATTGCTATTCAATCATCCTGCAAAAGGGTGAGCAATCCAACCCTTGCCTAGTTGATGGTTTGGACGTTCGAGACGACCTCATAGAAGAAAGGAGAAAACCAATGCAAGATCTTGTCTCAGTTTCTTTAAATGATGGCAATGAAGGGCACATGGTGCAGATCAGCTCCAATTTGGGAGCAAGTGTACGAGAGCAGCTCATCGAATTTCTATGAAGAAATGCGGATGTCTTTGCTTGGGTTCCCACAGACATGCTAGGAATTAATGCCGAAGTCATGGAACATCGACTGGCTGTCAATCCAAAATACCAGCCAGTGAAAGAAAAGGTGCATAGCCGTGCCTCGAAGAGACAGAAGATAATTATAGAAGAAGTTGGCAAGCTCCTCAAGGCTGGATTCATCCGAAAAGTCTTCTATCTGAACTGGTAATGTGGTCCTTGTCAAGAAGGCAAATGGCAAGTGGAGAATGTACATAGATTTCAAAAATTTGAACAAGACCTTCCCTAAAGATAGCTACCCCTTACCTACAATTGATCAACTGGTGGATGCAACTTCGAGCCATGAGCTCCTCATCTTCATGGATGCCTTCTCCGACTATAATCAAATCCAAATGGCACTGGAGGATGAGGAAAAAACTACTTTTATTACTGACCGTGGTCTCTATTATTATAGGATCATGCCTTTCAGACTCAAAAATGTAGGAGCAACATACCAGCATATGGTCAATAAGATCTTCAAGGAGCAGATCGGCCACAACATGGAGGTGTATGTGGATGATATGCTCATAAAGAGCCGAGCTTCAATAGATCACATAGCCAACCTTAAGGAGACCTTTAGTGCCCTCCGAAAGTATAGGATAAAATTAAACCCAATTAAGTACGACTTCAGTGTAACTTCAAGAAAGCTTTTGGATTTTATGGTGTCAAGGCATGGGATTGAAGCAAATCCGAAGAATATTCGGGCCATTCAAGAGATGATTGTCCCAAAATCGATCAAAGAAGTTCAGCGTCTAACTGAAAAGATGTCAGCCCCAAATTGCTTTGTCTCTAGGTCGGCCGAGCGATATATGCCCTTCTTCCAAGTTCTCAAATAGTTGAAGAACTTTTGCTAGAATGCTGAATGTCAACAAGCATTTGAAGGACTCAAGAGCTACCTCGGCTCAGCTCCCTTATTGGCCAAGCCCAAACTAGGAGGATTGTTTTTGTATTTGGCGATCTCTCCGGTGGCCCTTGTAGCAGTCCTAGTCAAAGAGGAGGCAAAAGCGTAGTGGCCGATCTACTGCATAAGCCGAGTCTTAAGGGACACCGAGACCAGGTATACTAAGTTAGAAAAACTAACTTATGCTGTACTAATTATAGTCTGGAGACTCCGACCTTACTTCTATGGGCACACTATAACCCTCCTCACTGATCAGCCAATCAAGGTAGTTCATCAAGCAGATGCGTCTGGAAGAGTCAGAAAATGGGCAATTGAACTTACAAAATTTTATATCAACTTCCAACCTCAATCATCAATCAAAGCTTAAATACTAGTAGATTTTGTGGTAGAATGCACTATCCTGGATGAGGCTGAACATAAACAGAATGAAGTCAGCATTCCATGGCTACAGTCGGGCTCCTTTGAAGAAAAGGCGGATCTTCAGGAAGGCTTCTGGGCCCTGTATGTTGATAGCTCATCCAATGCTTTGGGCGCAGGCGCTGGATTGATCCTGGTGAACCCAGAGGAAGTCAATGCGGAATATGCACTGCGCTTCAAATTTTCTACAATGAATAATGGGGCCGAATATAAAGCTCTGATAGTAGGACTAAGGATAGCCAAGGAGTTGGAAGCGAACCTTTTCTAAGTGTACAGTGATTCCCATCTGGTAGTCGAACAAGTTAGTAGTAGTTATGAAGCTAGAGAGAAAAGTATGATAAAGTATCTCGAGAAACTAAAGGATTTGATTTCGGCCTTCAAGAGTTTCAACATCCAGTGGATTATGAGAGCAGAAAATACCAGAGCCGACCTCCTTTCTAAATTGACCACACTGGCTGCAGCCAAACTGCCTAAGGAGGTTCTCTTCAAAGTTTTGAAATGCTCGAGTTCGAAAGAACTACAGTCTGTGATACAGGTTGAGCATAAGTCGAGCTAGATTGATCTACTGGTCACTTACCTCAAAGATGGGGCCCTACCTCATGATCCAAAAGAAACCCAAAAATTGTGGAATCAGGGTTCCCGGTATGTTCTCTATGAGGGCAAATTATACAAAAGGTGATATTCACTATCACTTTAAGATGCCATCAACCCTCCGAGGCTGATTTTGCATTATGGGAGGTAAATGAAGAAATTTGTGGAAGCCATCTGGATGCCAAATCTCTATCTCACAAGCTGCTTCGGCAAGGCTATTATTGGCCAACCTTGTATTGGGACTCCTTGGACTATGTTAGAAGGTACGATCATTGTCAGAGAAATGCTAGAATTCAGAGATGGTCGACCTCCGAGCTTATCCCCTTGGGTGGCCCTTGGCCATTTGCACAATGGGGGATGGATATACTTGGCCCCTTTCCAATGGCGTCCGAATAGTAAAAGATCCTATTGGCTGCAATTGACTACTTTTACCAAATGGGTCGAGGCCAAACCCCTGGCTAAAATTACTGAAGCAAAAGTGCAAGACTTCATCTGAAAATCAATTATTTGTAGGTTTGGCTCACCTCGAATCATTATAATAGATAATGGACGGCAGTTTGTTGGAGCAAAATTAGTCGAGTTCTGTGAAGACTTGAATATCTCTCATAATTTTACATTAGTGGCCCATCCATAGGCAAATGGTGAGGCTGAGGTAACCAATAGAATCCTACTGCAAGATATTAAAGCAAGTTTTGAGAAGGCAAAGGGTACTTGGATAGACGAACTCTATCATGTACTCTAAGTATACCGGACTATCCAAAGATTGCCAACCGGAGAGACTCCATTCATCCTAGCCTTCAGGATGGAAGCTGTTATCCCGATAGAGCTTAAGCTTCCATAGGTTTAGCCTTCTCCATCCCAAATCTCTTCGAAACCTTCTGGACATACTTTTCTTGTGATAAATAAAGCACTTTTTTGTACCTATCTCTGCAAATATCCATTCTAAGGATTTTCTCAGCTGGACCCAAATCTTTCATCTTAAATTCAAATGATAATGTCCTTTTCAACCTTTTCACAGCATCCATGCTTCTACTGGCTATGAGCATATCATCTACATACACTAATAAGTACAGGGCATCCTCCTCATCTACATCCTTGATGTAGACACAACAATCATGTTCACATCTACTGAAACCCAGGCTCAAGACAAAGCTATCAAACCTTCGATACCACTAACGAGGGGATTGTTTCAAGCCATACAAAGACTTCCTTAGTAAACACACCTTTTCTTCCTATCTCATCTCCATGAAACCATCTGGCTGCTTCATGTAGATTCTTTCCTCCAAAGTCTCATGAAGGAAGGCCATCTTCACGTCCATCTATTTCAATTCCATGTTATGCTGTGCCACCAGTAACAGCAAAACTCGAATAGATGTATGATGCACCATAGGAGAGAAAATTTCTATATAGTCAATCCCTTCCCATTGTGAGTATCCCTTTGCTACCAACCTTGCTTTGAATCTAAGACCTTGTTCTGAAGGTCCTTCTTTCTTTGTGAACACCCACCTTGAGCCAATAGGTCGAGCAACCTCTGGAAGATCCACCAGCTGTCATGTCTGATTCTTCTCAAGTGATTCCATCTCCTCTATCATGGCCTGCATCCATGAATCATGATCCTCACTCTCCATTGCCTCTGCATAATTCTTTGGATCTCCATTAGCAATGATGAGTGCATAAAAGATAACCTCATCAATGCCACATCTGATCAGTCTCTTAATAGTATGCTGGGGCTTGTGCAAAGTCACTCCCACTAGCACATCTCTACCTGATATCTATGGCTGCTCCTGCATATCTGTCTGAACTATCGGCCTTTCATGTTGATTTTCAATTTGAGCCAATACTTTTCTACCCAGCTCCACCTCAATAGGAACAGTCTTGTAAGTGGATGTACCTGCATACCATCATTCTCTAACTAGCCACCGCTGTTCACCTCTATTTCCCTAGTTCCATCTATCCCATACCTCCTCAAGATGCTCTTCTCATCAAAGATAACGTCCCTGCTGATCACTGAGTTTTGTGCCTGAGAGTCCCATAGCATGTACCCCTTGACTCCTTGTGGATACCCTATGAATGTTATCTTTTGAGATTTTGGATCCAATTTGCTCCTCTCGGTTCCCTCCACATGTGCATAAACTATGCAACTAAAGACTTTAAGATGGCCAAGCTCCACCTTCTTCCCACTCCAGACCTCTTTTGGAATGCCTCCATTCAGCTTATAAGGGGACCTGTTCATAAGAAAATAAGAAAATGTTAGAGCATCACCCCAAAAAGACTTTAGGAGTGATGTCTGTAGCCTCAAACTCCGTACCTTCTCGGTCAGTATTCGATTCATGCTCTCCACGACACCATTCTGCTAGAGAGTCATCCTCACCATGTAATGACGTTTGATACCATTTTCCTCATAGTGCCCCTGAAGTCCAAGCTAGTATACTCCCCTCCATTATCTGACCTCAGACACTTTATCTGTCTCTGACTCCTTCTCTACTTCAGCTCTCCAGGCTCTGAATCGGACAAACACCTCTAATTTTTCTCTGATCAGATAAACCCATACCTTCCTTGAAAAATCATTAATGAAAGTAATAAAGTATTTTGCCCCACCTTTAGCTGATACAAGAGCTGGTCCCCACACATCCGAGTGCACTTAATCTAGCACTTCCTCACTACGCTTGGTACTTCTAGCAAACTTCACCCTATCCTGTTTGCCAAAGATACACGGCTCACAAAAATCTGTGCCCTCCTTCTTTAGGGCTAGGATCATACCACTTCTGCTTAATTTTGTGAGCCCACGATCACTCATATGATCCATCCGATAGTGCCACAGTTGATATAAAATCTGCTCCTCCTGTGCCGCTGCTAGCAACTCTATACTATCATTTACCACTAAGCCTTCCATTCTGTAAAGATTGTTGCTCAATCTTCCACCTTTAATCACTACCAAAGCTTCCTTGAAAATTTTTAGACATCCACTCCCAGCCTGGCTACTAAAAGCATAATCCTGCTCCTCCATGTAGCCCAAAGAAATCAAATTTCTTTTCAACTTCGGTACATGCCTGACATTTGATAATGTACGAATGATCCCATCATACATCCTCATCCTGATAGAGCCAATTTCAGCTACTTTGCATGGGTGATTATCTCTAAGGCTGACACTTTCACCATCGGTCTTTTGATAGGTAGCAAACCACTCTTAATGAGAAGTATAGTGGTGCGAGCATGCTGAATCTAGTATCCACATAGTATCGCACTCTGTGGATCCATCTGATACAATTAGCAAGTCTTCTCCACTGCTCATAGAAGATGCATCATCTTCCTTGCTGGCCTTCTCTTTTTTTGATCTCAAAAGGGGATAATCTCTCCTCAGGTGTCCAGGCTAATGACATTTATAACATTTCAATATCATCTTCCTCTCTGGTCGCAAGACTTTGACCTGCCCTTAGATCTCCCTCTTATCTTCTCCTTTGATCCTCCCTGTCTTTCATTGATAGCAAAGATCTCGGACTTAGGGTCTCCCTTGCAAATCTTCTTCCTTAGCTCATTTGATCTGAGCACACCAACAACCTCTTCATAGTTTAAGATCTTCTTCCCATAAACTAAAGTTGTTATGAGACCATCATATGAACCTAGGAAAGAACATAATAGCAGCAATGCCCGATCCTCCTCATCGATCTTCACATCCAAACTCATCACCTCAGAACATACCTGATTGAACCTTTGGAACAAGATCTCTACCTTCGGGCATTCTCAAACTATATAGCTGTTTCTTCAACCACAGCTTGTTCGTCATATTCTTCCCCATGTATGTGTTCTCCAGTCTCTCCCAGAGCTCCTTTGTCATAGTCTCTATGCAAACCTCAGGCAAAACCTGATCGGCCACGCACATCCAGATTGTGCCAAAAATAATTTCCTCCAACTCTTCCCAATCCTCAGCACTGATCTTTTCCAGCCTTTCTTTTGTCAAGACCTTGTAGATCTTCTACTGAACCAACAAGTTCTTTACTCTTTGCTGCCATAAGGTAAAGTTTCTCTTGCTGTCAAACTTCTTAAAATCCATCTTGAATCCACTTGATCTCATGACTTCAAACAAGTCAAGAATAGATCTCTAACATCCTTCACGATCACACACTAGTAAAACTATCCTTCACAGAAGATCTAACTAGCCCTAGATCCTCTTTTCAAACTTTTGTATCACCGTTCCTCCATGTAAACAATCTCCACCACAATCTAGAGACAACCATGAAGCAAACTAGAAGTTTTAGGATAAAATCTGATGCAACAGATCCTAGATGTAGTAAATCCTAGGTGTCTTCCTTCCTTCCAAGCAACACCGCTCTGATACCAAATGTTGGAAATATGCGCTCTTCCCACATGGATCGACATGGCCATCGGTGATTAGCCAAACAACAAGAAAGTACTTCTCAAAGATTAACGTGGAAGCATGATCAAAAAATTCAAGGAATAGAGAAGAAGTGAAGAAGAGATTTTTGGAAAAAAAGAGCTTTTATTCAGTATATTTCAGCACTCTTATAACCTTGACCTATTTTCAGTATACTTTACAAACGGTCAAGCCCAAGCTCATAGAAAAACTCTCCAAACCAAACAACCCACGTACACAAAATGATAACCCATGAAAACTGAACCAGCCCAGTATCAGACCGAGCCGGCTAACCTACGATTGGGTTAGCTCAATCTGGAGCTAACCTATGATTGGGTCGGCTCAGTCCCAGACTGAGCCGACCCAATTGTGTATCATGCCAATAGCCCAAAAATACTGTTCTTTATCTAAATTTTCCTTTGAGACCTAGCCGACCCAGTCCTGGACTGAGCCGACCCTATTTTCAACTGAGCTGGCTCGATCTTAGAGTGAGCCGACCCAGTTTCTGAACTTTACTATTGAGACTGATTCTTCTTTCGGCTCGCTCTCGTCTTTCCATGACCTATCTTCTCATGTTTTCAAGACTTGGGAGTGCCACTTCTGAGCTCACAGACTTGGCATCAAACAGCTATTTCTGAAGTGTAGAGAACCTTTGAGACCAATCCCATTCATATCGAGCTTTGTTGGAGGACCATGGCGAACTCCCCTCCAACAGCTGAATCTTCTCTCCTGCCGTCTTGAGTTCAACTTTGAGAGAGCTGATCTTCGCAGTCAACACCCATGTCTTATCACTAGCATTTTTCCTAAGCTCAGCTAGCTCTTTCTCAAAATTAATTTTTCTAATGTTGAAGCTCATGGAATACTTCATGTGTAGCTTACGAAGGCGAGTGACCTCGATCGTTGCCTCTGAAGCATTCTTCCTAGATCTCTGAATTTCATCTTTCATCTTCTTCAACATTTTCCTTAGGTGATGAATCTCCTTCTTTAAACTTTTGATTATGAATTTTAGAGGGATGCCTTAAGGCAATGGCTCAACATCATTTGGAGATGACTGGCCTTGACAGTGATCTTTGGAAGGGTTTTGAGTAACATCCACCATGACACAAGTGTAAAGAAAAGAAAGTTCATTTTCATTTCTCAAAGTATTTAGCATACATCAAAAAAAAAGAGAGAAAAGTACAAGTTGACAAGAATTTTTAGACCTTGATTGGTTCAGAGGCAGGTGAGGTCGGTGTATTCTTTGCAGCCTCAAGCTAAAAAAATGGACTTGAGAGCTCCGACCGTATGTTCAGGAGCACCCAAGGCAGATTTGGCAATGGGAGAGGTGGCACCAGCGTCGGAAGGAATGGCTGCATCACTAGGCTCATCTGTTAGAAGGTGGACATCTACCTTTAGAAAGTTCTTCGCAACCCCCCTCATGCAGATCTCGAATCCCTCTAGAAAAGCTTCCTGAGCAAAGGCAATCTTGATGTCTTCGATTGCTTTAGAGGACTTGAAGGCCTCGATAGTGCGCTTCTTCTCGACGCTGACCTCCTCTTCAGCCTTCTTTCTTTTGTCCTCCAAAAGAGTCAAGGCCATCCTCAGCTCTGCAGAAACCTTCTCTTCTCTCCTCAATGCCTCTCGAAGGTGATTGACCTCTAGAGTTTGTTCCTATGAGGCCACCTTCAAACAGTTGACCTTAGCCATACCCTGTTTGTCTCCACCTGAGCCTCATGAAGGGTCTTGGAGAACTTGACTTAGCGAAGATCGGCTACCTTCAAATCGGCAAATATGTAATGGCCCAACTGTAGGATAGAAGGAAATTAAGTCAGAACTCTAGGAGTACATCCTGCATTCGATCAAGTATGAAGGTATTAATTACCTCGAGGAAGGTAGTGGACTCATCAAATCTTTCAACATCCTCCTTCCCATCCATTTTATCAATAATGTGCGGGAGGATGCTGCCCTTCATCAGGGATTGGACGACCTTCCGGTCATCTGAGGAAGCTCGATCCTGATCAGACTCCTTACCACTCGAGTTTTCGATTGTCCTCCCCATCCTTTTTCTGACAGTATCCTTTTTCTTCTTCTCGATGACCTCGTGCTACTTAGGAGGTGTGGAGCTACATCCTCTTGGGGCAAGGTCGGAGTTGGTGCTGCCACATCGGCCTCTAGGACGGGCGCTGCATGGATCGGCATGGTAGGGATCGGTTCATCAGTGCAAGCCTTCTTCAATGTTTCCTTGGTGGAGCTGCCCTACCTCTTAAGGGATTTAATCCCCTTGGCCAGGCAATTCTGCTCCTCAAGAGTCATTTCTGCAGAAGAAAAAATCAAAGTTAGAAAAAGAAAAGAGATCGTATACAATTGGCAGACCATAAAGAACTACCTGCCAAGTTGAGAGGACTAAGACCGAAGTTGAATAAGATCTGATCATCTAACAGACTAAAGACTGGGGGAGCTCGATAGTTCTTTAGCTTATCAACTGTATCCCGATCCTCTTTCTCAAGTCTGGGAGCTCTACAGATTGAATCCCTTATGTCGCCCCAGGAAGGAAGTCCTAGCTCTAAAGAAGGATATGAGATGAAAAAGAACTTCTCCTTCCAATTATGAATGGAAGAAGGAGCGCCCTTAAGCAACCCCTTCTTGTCGAATTGGGAGGACACATACCACAAATTTTTGGTGGTCAGATGGTGTTTGAAAGTGAAAAAGTTATAGAATAAGAAGATGGAAGGTCGGACATTGGCCATGGTACACAAAGAGGGAAATTCTATGATGAACCTAAATGATTTTGGTGCCATGAAGACGAAGAACATGTTCAAGAACTTAAACAAGTTGGTTATGGAAGAAGATATCAGTAGCCGAAATCCCGCCCGGAGGGTTTCAACATACAAATAGGTCCGGCCAGGAAGAGGAGAGCAGGCTCGATCGCTAGGACTAGGGAGTTCAAGTTTGCAATTGAAAGGAATTCTAAAGTAGATCCTAATTAATGAAAGATCTTCAGGCCAAAGTTTGCATTGGATTGTATCAGGGATGAAGGATGGCCGAGGTACTTCTACAGATTCGAGGCTCTTATGGAGAGGATCCATTAAAGCCAAATGGGCCAAACTTCCAGAACCAGTTGATAAGGATTCTTCGAAGGATATGAAGATCAAGCCAAAATAGAGAAAATCCCAGAAAAATCAAAGAAAAGAAAATTCGAGACTCTCTCGAAGAAACCGAATGGGTAGAGATGCTAAAAGACACGAATGATGAAAAAGAAGGGTTCAGGAACTGACCTAAATTGATGAAGAAGAATAAAGAGACGGTGAAGAAAATCGAGCAAGGAAGCCCCTGAGGATTGAAGGAGACGACGGAAGGTGCTAGTATACTAGAGCAGGAGGAAGACGATGACCGGGGGGAAGGGAAGGAACTAGGGCGAACTAGAACCCAAGAGGAAAAAGATGAGTTTTGTTGACCCCCTAAGTGATTTTGATGATGACCAAATATTAAACCAAGTGATTACTAATATATTTTATTTTAAGTGTTCCAATATCAGAAGAAAGAGAGCTCTTTGATCAAAACAAATGAAATGAAATTCAAATTCTCTAAAATTGCCTTGGAGCAGTCTTCGAGACATCTCGAATTTTTTTTAAGAGTTCTCGAGTGAACTGGCATGCAGCAAACGTAGTTCTGGCTTGGTTTCGAAAAGTCTCGAGTGAATCTCGAGATGTCTCAGTCTCAGGCAATAGAAACCCAGTTTTTGTGCTCTGAGAGCGAGAGGTCTCGCAAGATTTCCAAGAGGTCTCACGGTTCCAGCAAGACGTCTCGTCCAGAATCAAGACGTCTCGGTCTCAGGCAAGCCATTTTTTTCAGAAAGGTAATTTTTTGTGTGACTGAAGAGTAGAGCTCTCTTGATCAACCCGAGAGGCCTCTTAACCTGGTGAGATATCTCAAGACAAATCGAGAGGTCTCGAGACACGATGATAGCTTTTTGACGGGATGTTCCAAATCAATTTTTTTTTGTTCAACGACTAGTTGCTGCTCTCCAATGGTCAGATTTTGCTTTTTCTAAACTTCAATCATCACCAGAAAAAAGAAAATGCTAGAGATATAAAAGAAAGAAAGATTATTTTTTAAAAAAAGAGAAAAATAAGAGAAAGAAAAGCATGCTCTATTTTTGAACGAATATCCAATCTCCAATCAATCTATTCTCTCAAGCTTCGAAGAATCCTTAAGTGTATTAACTCCACACATTCAAAGAGGCTTTCAACGAACTGCAAGGATAACTTTTCTGCTCATTCAAAGGGGCATTTCGAGTTGTAAAATCCTTTTCCTCTTTTTGTGTACCTGATTTCAGTAGGGGCTGAAACTTTTGTTTTGGGGCTTTTTCTCCCCTCTATTTGATTCATCTTATTCTTGTAAGGGTTGTGGTTGGTGAACCTAGAGAAAAACCAACTGAATTTTTGGATAGTGAGTCCGAAAAAACTATCCAGCTATAATCTTGCAGGATTATAGTGAAATTTCCAAGAGTGTGCTTAGGGAGTGGACGTAGGAGCTAGGAGAGCACCGAACCACTATAAAATTCTCTTATTTTAATTTTTGTAAACCAAATTCACCCCCCCCCCCTTTAGGTTGTCTATCTGGACAACAATTGGTATCAGAGCCTTGGTTCTCTACTAATTATTGATCTTTTCAACTAGAGACAAAGATCATGTCAACCCAACTAGGAGATTCACTTACCAAAGGGCAATCTATAAATAGGCCACCTCTTTTCAATGGATCCAACTATACCTATTGGAAAGCTCACATGCGCATTTTCATTCAAGCCCTTGACTATGACATATGGAGTGTCATTATCAATGGCCCACACCCACCTACAATCATTGTCAATGGCACATTCTTGCCTAAGCCGAAGAAGGATTGGGATGAAATGGAGTGTCCAATTAAATGCCAAGGCAATGAATGTACTCTATTGTGCTCTTAATGCAAACGAATTAAATCAAATCTCCATTTGCAATTCTGCAAAGAAAATTTGGGACAGTCTTGAGGTCACATATGAAGGGACAAATCAAGTAAAAGAAACTAAAATTAACATGCTAGTTCACCAATATGAGTTATTTAAAATTGACCCCACTGAATCTATCACTAGCATGTACACAAGATTCACTGATATTATAAATAGTTTAAAAAGCTTACGTAAAGTTTACACTAATAGTGAATTGGTGAGAAAGATCCTCAGATCTTTGCCTAGGTCATGGGAAGCTAAAGTAACAGCCATCCAGGAGTCAAAGGATCTGAATACACTGCCACTAGAGGAGCTCATTGGATCCTTGATGATACATGATCTACCCATAAGTCAGCACAATGAGAAAGACAACAAGAAGAAGAAAATAATAGCACTAAAATCCGTGGTTGATGAAGAAGAAGATGATCTATCCACCAGTGAGGAAAATGATGAAGACATGGCCCTGGTGATCAGAAAATTTAAGAAATTTATGAGAAGAAGAAGACAAGGATTCAAGAAGAGAAACTTCAATAGAGGAGAAGCCAGTAGGGAGGAAAAAAAAAGAAAAAGAGAGAGATCAGCCCACTTGCGATGAATGTAAGAAGCCAGGACATTTTAGGGTTGAATGTCCTCTATTGAAGAAGGGGCCAAAAAGAATAAAAAAGAAAGCCATGTTAGCAACTTGGAGCAACAACGACAAGTCAAGCACGGAGGAAGAAAATCAAAATGAAGCAAACTTATGTTTCATGGCACAAGATGATGAGGAATTGGTATTTAGATAGTGCCTACTCAAGGCATATATGAGGTGACAAGCAATAATTCATCACCCTAGAAAGAATGGAAGGGAAGGTAGTCACCTTTGGCGATAATGGCAAAGGTAAAATAATTGGCTATGGTAAAATTCAGATTACTCCTTCGATCTTTATAGATAATGTATTATTAGTTGATAATTTAAAACATTACTTTCTTAGTATTAGTCAACTGTGTGATAGAGGTTTTAAAGTCTCATTTGAATCTTCTTTTTGCAAAGTATCTAGTTCCTTGGATGATAGTTTAAAATTCATTGGATTTAGGCATGGGAACATCTACATGGTGAATCTTGATGAAATTGCCATGAAGAGTGGCCAATGCCTAGTTGCAATGAATGCTAACATAAAAGAAACTAGTTGGCTTTGGCACCAAAGATTAGGTCATGCTAGCATGCATACTCTTTATAAATTGCATAATAAAGACTTAGTTAAGGGGCTACCAAAACTAAATTTCCAAATTGATCATGTTTGTGATGCTTGCCAATTCAGAAAATAAACTAGGGGGAGTTTCAATCAAAAAATGTAGTTTCAACTTCTAGGCCTCTTGAATTGATTCATATGGATTTGTTTGGACCTACTAGGACCACAAGCCTAGGAGGAAAGAAGTATGGTCTAGTAATTATAGATGATTATTCTCGTTTTACTTAGGTTCTATTTGCTCACAAACATGAAGCATTTTCATTATTTTCAAAGTTTTACAAGAAAATAACAAATGAAAAGAACTCTACCGTGGTATGTATCCGTAATGATCATGACACAGAATTTGAAAATAAATACTTTGAAGAATTTTGCAATGAACATGGCATAGAACATAATTTTTCAGCACCTAGAACCCCTCAACAAAATGGAGTTATTAAAAGAAAGAATAGAACCTTAGTTGATATGGCCCGTACCATGTTGTGTGAAGGGAATCTACCCAAATACTTTTGGGCTGAAGTCATTAACACAGCATGTTACATTCTAAATAGAGTTTCTATTCACCCAATTTTAAAGAAAATCCCCAATGAGCTTTGGAAAGAAAAAAGACCTAATATTAATTATTTTTACATTTTTGGTTGCAAATGTTTTATTCATAATAATGGTAAAGATAATCGAGGCAAATTTGATGCTAAGGCAAATGAAGGTATATTCCTTTGATACTTTATATCTAGCAAAGCATATAGAGTCTTCAATAAACAGTCTTTAGTTGTTGAAGAATTAATACATGTCATTTTTGATGAAGCTAACAATCATTCTTCCAGAAAAGAAGATGTTTTTGATGATGATACAGAAATTCTCGAAGATGGAATGAAGGAGCTAAACTTAAGGGACGACATCATTCATGACAAAGATAAGGATGTTGAGATTGAAACATCTAATGATCATAGAGATCTACCCAAGAAGTGGAGGTATGCATATAATCACCCAAAGGAATTGATTTTAGGTGATCCTTCACACGGGATAAGAACTAGATCCTCTTTTAAGGATACATTTGATTACCTTGCATTTGTTTCTCAAATAAAACCTAAAAATGTAGAAGAAGCTGAACAAGACTCTAATTGGATGCTAGCCATGCAAGATGAACTAAACCAATTTGAAAGAAACAATGTATGGACTCTTGTAAACGTACCCATAAATCATCCTATGATTGGTACAAAATGGGTATTTAGGAATAAATTAGATGAACATGGTAATGTTGTAAAAAATAAAGCTAGATTAGTTGCTAAAGGATATAATCAAGAAGAAGAAATTGACTTTGATGAAATATATGCACCTGTAGTAAGGTTAGATGCTATAAGATTGTTACTTGCTTTGGTCTGTTATATGAATTTTAAATTATTTTAAATGAATGTGAAAAGCACCTTTTTAAATGGTTATATTGTTGAAGAAGTATTTGCAGAACAAACATCCAGATTTAAAAATCACTCACTTCCCAATAATGTATATAAGTTAAATAAAGCACTCTATGGACTTAAACAAGCACCTAGAGTTTGGTATGAGAGATTGAGCAAATTCTTATTACAAAATGATTTTATCAGAGGAAGTACAGACACCACACTATTTTTTGAAAAAAAAATAATAATAACCTTCTTGTAGTTCAAATATATGTGGATGACATCATATTCGGAGCTACTGATGAAATTCTTTGTCAAGAGTTTGCTAAGTTGATGCAGAGTAAATTTGAAATGAGCATGATGGGAGAGCTGAATTTCTTCCTTAGACTATAAGTCAAACAATCAAAGGAAGGCATTTTTATTAGCCAAACAAAGTACATCAAGGACATGCTCAAGAAGTTTGGCATGGAAAATGGAAAGAAAATCGGCACACCCATGAGCCCTTCTAGCAAATTTGACAAAGATGAGAATGGTAAGAATGTAAATGAAAAGCTCTACAGAGGTATGATAAAATCCTTACTTTACTTAACTACAAGTAAGCTTGATATATTATTTAGTATGTGCATGTGTGCTAGATTTCAATCTAACCCTAAAGAATCTCACTTATTAGCTATTAAAAGGATTTTTAGATATTTGATCTACACACACAACTTAGGTCTTTGGTACTCAAAACAATCTTTCATTAAATTGATTGGATACACTGATGCAGACTATGGAGGATACAAAATTGATATAAAGAGTACCAGTGGCACTTGTCAATTCCTAGGGTTGAACTTGATCTCTTGGTATAGCAAAAAGCAAAACTCCAACGACCGAGGTCGAATATGTTGCTGTAGGGAGTTGCTGTGCTCAAATACTTTGGTTCAAACAATAACTCGAAGACTTCGGAATTAAGCAAAACAAGATACCTATTAAATGTGATAACATTAGTGCCATAAACCTAACAAAAAATCCTATTCAATATTCAACAACCAATCACTTTGAGATTAGATATAATTTCATTAGAGATCATGTTCAAAACAATAACATTGTGCTTGAATTTGTTTCAACTAAAAATCAATTAGCTGATATTTTTACAAAATCTCTAAGTGAAGATAGATTCTCTAAAATTCAGGATGAACTTGGTGTATATGATCCTCTATAAAAATATTAAATCTTAAATTTTTTGGATTATTTTTTGGTCTCCCTCTATCATCCTAAACACTCCTAATTCAATCTTGAAAAATCAAAGAAAAAAAAATTTGGCTTGAAATTTCATTTTTATCCTAATTTATATCTTGCAATAAAATCAATCTTTTTCATGCTCTTGCTTTTTTTTATGATTCTCTCCTTGTTGTGATTTTGATGCTGATAAAAAGGGGAAGAAATATTAAGGAGAAATATGCAAATGCATAATTAAATCTAACATACAAAATACAAACGTATAATCATTATGCAAATGCATAATTAAATCTAACATACAAAATACAAATGTATAATCATTCAAATCAAAAATAAAAATTCACAAAAAGAGACCTTTAGAAAATGAAATGATTGAAATGAACAAATACAAAATGAAAAGAATGTTTTTCAAATCCTATTCATTTCATGAGAGCATACACTAACGGGGAGCTTTAGCACAAAAATTTTGCATTCACATTCATTAGTTCTTGATATACATTGCTTACATTCCTTTTATGGCTTGCTTAATGTTTTGTCATCAACAAAATGGGGGGAGATTGTTGACCTAGTGATTTTGATGATGACCAAACATTAAAGCAAGTGATTACTAATATATTTTATTTTAAGTGTTCCAATATCAGGAGAAAGAGAGCTCTTTAACCAAAACAAGAAAGACATAAAGTGAAAATCAAATGAAATTCAAATCTCCTAAAATTGCCTTGGAGTAGTCTTCGAGACATCTCAGATTTTTTCTGAGAGCTCTCGAGTGGACTGACATGCAGTAAATGCAGTTCTGGCTTGATTTTGAGAAGCCTTGAGTGAATCTCGAGATATCTCGATCTCAGATGATAGAAATCCAGTTTCTGTGCTCTGAGAGAGAGAGGTCTCGTAGGATTCCTGAGTGGTCTCACAGTTCTAGCGAGACATGTCGGTTCTCGGATTTTTTCTGAGAGCTCTCGAGTGGACTAGCATGCAGCAAATGTAGTTTTGGCTCTATTTTGAAAAGTCTCGAGTGAATCTTGAGTTATCTTGATCTCAAATGATAGAAATCTAGTTTTTATGCTCTGAGAGAGAGAGGTCTCGCAGGATTCTTAAGAGGTCTCGTGGTTCCAGCGAGATATCTCGTTCAGAATCGAGACATCTCGATCTCAGGCAAGCCATTTTTTTCAGAAAGGTAATTTTTAGTGCGATTGAAGATGAGAGCTCTCCTAATCAATTCGAGAGGCCTCATAACCTAGCAAGACATCTTGAGACAAACCAAGAGGTCTCGAGACACGACGACAGCTTTTTGATGAGGCATTCCAGATCTGATTTTTTCCATTTCAATGGCTAGTTGCTATTCTCCAATGATCTGATTTTGCTTTTTCTGAACTCCAATCATCACCAGAAAAAAGAAAATGCTGGAGATATAAAAAAGAAGAAATATTATTTTTCAAAAGAAGAGAAAAACAAGAGAAAGAAAAGCACACTCTATTCTTGAATGAATACCCAATCTCCAATCAATCTATTCTCTCAAGCTTTGAAGAATCCTCAAGTGCATTAACTCCACACATTCAAAAAGGCTTTCAACGAACTACAAGAATAACTTTTCTGCTCATTCATGTACTTGGTTTCAGTAGGAGCTGAAACTTAGGTTTTGGGGCTTTCTCTCCCCTCTGTTTATTCAGATTGATTCGTCTAATTCTTGTAAGGATTGTGGTTGGTGAACCTAGAAAAAAACCAACTAAATTTTTGGATAGTGAGCTCAAAAAAACTATCTGACTGTAATCTTACAGGATTATAGCAAAATTCCCAAGAGTGTGCTTGGGGAGTGGACATGTGCTGGGAGAGCACCGAACCACTATAAAATTTTCTTATTTGTATTGTGTCTTTTATTTGCTCTTACAATTGATTCACTTAGGTTTTAATCATTTAGCACTACACATATCTATTTTAATTTTTGAAAACCCAATTCACCACCCCCCCCGGCCCCCCCTCCTCTTGGGCAACAAGCTTAAATAATCGCAGGAGCCTGGGGCAGTTATGATTGCAGGTCTCCTTTGGCTGATCTTAGCTAGACACGTGTCCCACTTATCATGGTAGAGGGTTGGCAGCAGACGAAACCTTAATTGTACTGCACCTGGGGCAGCACTTTGGTGGAAGTTTCAAAATTTGTCTTTTCAGGTCACCTCATGGTAAGAAAGTTTCAATGCCAGTGCAATAAATGCCAAAACCTCCTTTCCGCTGGGCGTGAAAAGAGGAAAAGAACTTTGGCACTTTGGCATTCACGTCCCTTTACTCCCTTCCTTCGAATTTAAAACTTGGGAGTAGGGGGACTTGTGTTGAGGGCAAACCCTCACTTGTCAAAGTCCCACATGACACTAAGTCTTGGGGTGACCCCATCCGACGGTGATAACCATGGCTGGCTTCGACCAATGTGGAATTCCTACCTAGCATCAAGATCGCGGACCTCCAACTTGGAGTTGTGTTGGCTGACCTTTCATGTTCTGATCATAAACTTTCTCAGATAATTCCAAAATCTATGAAGGTCTCATGGATTTCACCTAGACGAGCTCGAATGGTGATGGCGGCCCTCTAGGCAATCAAGTGTTCGAACCTGACACACCCTGGCTAGACGACAGAGCCTCTTTCTGGATGAACTTTGGCAACCTATGAAGAGTAGAGGACCCTTAAATTCTTATGTCAAGGATTCTAGATGTCCTAAAGAAAGGCCCTGTCCCTCTTATTGGCCCTCAAACAACCCCGATAATGGCCAAGCATCAAAGGAATGGATGAGTGGCAAAAGTATCCTGGTTGTCCACTCTTAGCAACTACCGACCGAGTTCTCTCATCAGCCAAACTCCTCCCAATTGCTGGACAACCATCCAGAAGCAAAATTCCCTCTTGCCTCTGGTCTACCGAATTCCTCTATTATACACCTACTGGACCTTTTCTCCAATCGCACCCCAGTCGGACGATCTTCTCCAATCGCATTCCCTCCGAATGATTTTCTCCAACTGAAGTCATCATAAACGAATTCCTTCTGATCAGTAGGCAAGCTTCTTTCAGTCGACCTCCTTCCATTTGACATTCTCTCAGTCGACTCCCCCCCAAGTCGGCCTTGCACCAACAGAACTCCTTCCAGTCGCCTAAGCATGTTTCTTCTGGTTGAATTCCTTACTATCGCGCGAAAGAACCTCGTCCTCTACACAGGTTCAATTTCTAGCTTAAGGTGAACCAGCCTATATGCAGACGACCTCAAAGAAGCCTGCCAAGGCAATCTCGAACATTTTGAAGATGGTTGAAGTTTTGTATCATGGACAACACACCTTTTCTGGTTGAACTCCTTTCGGACAAATTCCTCTAATAGCGCTCCTTCCAGTAAGAATCTTTCTAGGTGAACTTCTCTTGTCATGCTTCTTCTGTACAATCTCCTCCAATCGCACTCCTCCCGATAGTGCTCCTTCTAGTCGCAGACTTAGTTTCTGCTACACCAGTCAGCTAGAGCAACCCAAAGAGACCCCATCAAATAACTGATTCATAATAATCACTCCACAAAGGATGGAGCATAAAACCTCAGATCTCAATTTAGGAGGCATCTGCTTGCACACAGCCCAGAAGGCTTTCGAACTCCATGAAGCCACTAGACTTTGCCCTAATGAACCTCGGCCAATCATGAGTCCATTACATACACTTAAGTCTCCAACTTACATCCAAACTTCAGCAAAAGAATCTCTATCTCCTGCAAGTCACGATAAATGATAACTCATCCTTCCGTAACAAATGCCACATGGCCTGAATGGCCCACTGCCAGGTAGTTATGGTTGTCACCATCAATTTGTTACAAGCTTCTTCTATAAAAGGAATCCTCTAGAAACATTTTTCCTAGGCTCTCATTCCCCTTCTCATTACTCAACTTCTAAATTTTTTGAGCACTCTATTTCTGTTGGTTAGAAGAGCTGACTTGATCATCATAGGATCCTGCTAGAGCTACCACCCCCGACTTTGGATAAGATTTTGTTTTGCAGATCACCAGTGGCGACCCCTTCTTCTCCAACTCCAGCTTGATCTGACGTCAACCAGATTCTGCACTAACATCTATAGGGTTTGTAGGTCAGTAGGAGATTTGATGAAGGCGAGAGGTTCCTGCATATTGAAGATGGAAGACAAGTTCTTATTATTGCTTTAGGAATATGAACCTTGTAATCAATTCTCGTAATGTAATTCTAAATGAATGTGATTATTGTCCAAGCTTTTTGTTGAATGTTATTCTGTAGGCCTTTTGGCCATGTATAGTTATGAATTTTAAATAAAAAAATATATTTGTAATGTTATTTTGAATGGTGTTACGATGTTTATTGGATAATTGAATAATGAAATTTGCTTACTATCACAGCTTGTTAATGTGATTCGGTCCTCCAATAAATGCCCTAGATTAGATGATATGTCAGAAGTCTACCTTTAGCACTGTAGGCTAGGTCATATCAAAAAGAATAGAATAAACAAGTTGGCTCAAGAAGGAATTCTTAAAATCAAAGATTGTGAATCACTTTCGATCTGTGAGTTCTGTCTTCTTGGTAAGATGACCAAGTAATCTTTTACTGGAAAGGATAAGCAAGCTAGTAAACTCCTAGGTCTAGTACATTTTGATGTATGTGGACCCATAAGCTGAAGTACTAGAGGCGGATATTTCTACTTCATAACCTTCACAGATAACATATCTAGGTATGGGTATCTCTATTTAATGAAGCATAAGTCAAAGTCATTTAAAATGTTCAAACTATTTCATAATATGGTAGAAAAACAAACTAGAAAAACTATTAAAACTCTTCAGTCTGATTGAGGGGGTGAGTACCTTACCAATAAGTTTCTATCATATCTTGGAAAGAATAGAATTCTCTTCCAATGGACTCTTCCTAGAATACCACTACATAATGGTGTATCTGAAAGGAGAAATCGAACCCCATTGGACATGGTTCGATCCATGATGGGGTTTACCAATCTATCGATCTCCTTATGGAGATATGCACTCGAGTCGGTTTGTTACATTTTGAATAGGATTCTAAGTCTGTAGCCAAAATGTCATATGAGATATATGGTTAGGACGTAAGCTACTACTCTCGCATCTTAGGGTTTGGGGGTGTCCAGCTTATATCAAACGTTTAGTAAAGGACAAACTTAGACCTAGATCTGATAAGTATTATTTTATAGGGTACCCAAAAGAGACCAAAGGATATTACTTCTACCTAGCTAATGAGCAAAAGGTATTTGTTAGCCTTAAGGCAATCTTTCTAGAAAAAGAGTTCCTTGGTGCCTCTAAGGTCGAACTTGAGGAAGTTCGGCAGGTGAAAAAATCGACACAAGTAGTTGAACCTAAACTGAATTTTATTAGATGAAACCTAGAGCCCAATGAACCTTCACCCTTAAGGCGATCTAGTAGAGTACTACGTTAACCAAATAGATACTATGGTTTCTTAGTCTAGGATGGTAATCTTATCAAGCTCGATGAGAACGATGAGGATCCGATCACCTGTATTGATGCAATACAGAGACCGATTCTGAGAAATGGCTTAAGGCCATGAAATTCGAAATGGAGTCCATGAAGGTCAATGATGTATGGACATTGGTTGACCTACTCGAAGGGATAAAACCTATTAGGTATAAGTGGATCTTGAAGAGGAAAAGAGTCATAGACGGGAAGGTGGAGGCCTACAAAGCCTGTCTGGTTGCTAAGGGGTATCATCAACATTATGGTATAGACTATGATGAGATATTTTTTGCTATGGCAATGTTCAAGTCCATTCAAATCATGCTTGCAATAGCTGCCTATTTGGATAATGAAATCTGGTAGATGGATGTGAAGATAGCTTTTTTGAATGAAGAGTTGGATGAAAAGGTGTACATGATACAACTTGAGGGTTCACATCTATAGATCAGTCTAAGGTGTGCAAGCTTCAAAGGTTCATTTATGGACTGAAGCAGGCATCTTGGAGTTGGAACATATATTTTGATAGAATGATCAAGATATATGGCTTCATTAGGAATGGAGAAGAGCCCTACATATATAAGTGGACTAATGGTCCAGTGGTTGTATTTCTTGTATTGTATGTGGATGACATTCTCTTAATCAGAAATGATGTTCTTGTATTATAAGGAGTAAAGATCTAGCTATCATCACAATTCTCCATGAAGGATCTGGGAGAAGCTTCCTTACATCCTAGGGATGAAGATCTATAGAGATAGATCTAAGAGGTTGCTTGGGTTATCCCAGTCCACGTACATTGATACTATACTGAAGAGATTCAGCATGGAGAATTCGAAAAAAAGCTATCTATCGATGGGCTATGAAATTTTTCTTTTAAAGAGGGATTGTCCGACAGTACCTCACTCAAGAGAGAGAGAGCATATGAGTAGAATTTCATATGCTTCAACAGTGGATTCTGTCATATACACTATTACATATACACGGCCAGATGTGGCATACTCACTAGGAAAAGTGAGTAGATACCAATATGATCCAGGAGTGAACCACCAGAAGGTTGTTAAAACTATCTTAAAGTATTTGAGAAATACTAAGGACCAGTGGCCTATTTATGGTGAGTTGGACTTGAGACTTGTGGGATTTATAGACTTCAATTTTCAGTCTGATCATGATGACAGCAAGAGTGTGTCGGAATATATATTTATCCTTAATGGTGGAGCTATCTACTGGAAGAGTTCCAAGTAGTACACCATAGTCGACTCAGTTTGCGAGGGCAAGTATGTTGCTACATCAGATACTACACAAAAAGTGGTGTAGCTGAGGAAGTTCATCACCGAGCTCGGAGTAGCATCCTCCCTTGATGGTCTAGTTCTGCTCTACTATGATAGCTCTGGAGCCATTGCTCAAACGAAAGAACCAAATGTAACCCAATGGACGAAGCATATTTTGCACCGCTACCATCTTGTCCAAAAGATCGTGGATCAAGGTGACGTCAACCTTCAAAAGATCGATGGAAAGGAGAACCTGGCCGACCCATTTACTAAAGCCATTGCGGTGAAGTAGTTCGACGACTTCAAGTCAAAGATTGGTAATAGATACTACACCGATTGGCTTTAGGCCAAGTGAAAGATTGTTAGAAATAGTATCCCAAAGCTAATCGTCAGTCTGTTGATGGTTGAGCTATAATTTTGTACTTGTATATGTATTACAAATGAATAAAAGTTATGTTAGCCTTTTTCATCATAAATTTTTTTATCTTCTAATGAACTTCTTTGTTGTGGTGAAGTTCTTAGGACTATTTAAAATTGATAAAGGAGGATTTATCATTTAGTCTTTAAATCTATTCGCGACCAAATGATATATTGTTACCAAGGACGATAACATTTATCGAGTGTAGGTCATTGTATGCCATATGGGTTGGTTGTCTTCTTAACCAAGAAGTGTGGAGACACTAGTATGGCATGTAGGTGTAGAGCTCAAAACCCTGCACTGCATACCATCATGGTATCAGTGCAGGATTTCTAGCTCTACTTTCAAAACTTTTTTGAAAGTTAATTAAATGTAGCAAAAAATAAAATTAATCTAATTAATTTTAAGCTATTGATCATATCAAAAAATCCTATACTAAGGATCTAAATGTGATATACATGTTTTAAATTAGAAAACTATATGCTAGCAGTAAACTATTTACTACTATATTACGTGTTCAGTACATGATACCTATGCGGGTAGCCAAACTTCGCAATCCAATCATTGTTGAGGAGGTCTACTAGTCGCGATGCAGCCACATAGTATGTCTAGCCTCCATAGATCATCCACACGAGGCTTTTGGACTCAATCGGTTCCTCCCGAGTGCTAGCTCAATGTCGAAACTCTTCGACATCTGATGTTGATCAAATGGCTTTGATCTTTGTCCACAGGCTTTTTGGATGCTCTGGATCATCGATAGACATAGTAGAGAGGTAGAGGAGGCACTTTTGGAAGTTTGGTGGGCTCACGATGCTCATATCTTACAAGCTTTCTTCCAGAACCCAAGGTAAAAACCCTAGGGCATGCACTCACTCGGAATCCTGTGCCATTCTATTTTTCTATCTCTCATGAAATGTGATGAATTTTCTTCTCATGCACAAGGGACCTCATAGATAGGTATCATGTTCTGAACACGTAGTGTAGTAGTAAATAGTTTACTGCTAGCATATAGTTTTAAAATTTAAAGTATGTATATCACATTTAGATCCTTAGTGTAGGATTTTTTGATATGATCAGTAGCTTAAAATTAATTAGATTAATTTTATTTTTTGCTATATTTAATTAACTTTCAAAAAAGTTTTGAAAGTAGAGCTAGAAATCCTACATTGATACCACTAATGGTATGCAATGCAAGGTTTCTAGCTCTACACCTGCATGCCATACCAGTGTCTCCACACTCCTTGGTTAAGAGGACAACTAATTCATATGGCATACAATGACCTACACTCGATAAATATTGTCGTCCTTGATAACAACATATCATTTGATCGTGAGTAGGTTTAAGGACTAAATGACAAAATCTTTTTTGTTGATTCTAAATAGTACTCAAGACTTCACCACAACATAGGAGTTCATTAGAAGATAAAAGAATTTGTTATAAAAAAGTCCAACATAACTTTTATTCATTTGTATTTCATATACAAGTACAAAATTATATCTCAACCATCAATGGGCTGACGATTGGCTTTGAAATACTATTCCCAATAGTATGGACATTGGTTGACCCACCTAAAGGGGTTGTACCTATTGGGTATAAGTGGGTATTCAAGAGAAAAAGAGGCACAGATGGAAAGGTGGAGACCTATAAAGCTCATCTGGTTGTGAAGGGGTATCATCAATATTATGGTATTGACTATGACAAGATGTTCTCTCCTGTAGTAATGTTTAAATCCATTCGAGTAATGCTTGCGATAGCCACCCATCTGGACTATGAGATTTGGCAAATGGATGTGAAGTTAACTTTTCTAAATGGAGAGCTGATCGAAGAGGTGTATATGATATAACCTGAGGGACAGATGAGTCCAAAGTGTGCAAGCTTTAGAGATCCATTTATGGATTGAAGCAAGCATCTTGGAGTTGGAACATATGTTTTGATAAGGTGATCAAAACGTATGGCTTCGTTAAGAATGGAGAAGAGCCCTACATTTATAAGTGGGCAAATGGTCTGGTAGTGGTATTTCTTATCCTATATATTATCCTATATATAGATGACATTCTCTTAATTAGGAATGATGTCCCTGCATTATAAGGAATAAAAGTTTGGCTGTCATTTTAGTTCTCCATGAAGGACTTACGTGAAGCATCCTATATTCTAGGAATAAAGATCTATAGGGATAGATCTAAGAGGATGCTTGGGTTATCCCAGTTCACGTACATAGAAATTGTGCTAAAGAGATTCAACATGGAGAATTTCAAGAAGGGCTATCTTTCAATAGGCCATGAATTTCACTCTCTAAGAAGGATTGTCCGACAACTCCTGAAGAGAGAGAGCATATGAGTAGAATTCCATATACTTCGGTAGTTGGATCTGTCATGTACGTCATGACATGTATAAAGACCAGATGTGGCATACTTACTTGGAGTAGTGAGTAGATACCAATTTGATCGAAGAAAAATCTACTAGAAGGTGGTGAAAATCATCTTTAAGTATTTAAGAAATACTAAGAATCAGTGCCAAGTATATGATGAGTCAGATCTGAAACTTATGCGATTTACATCCTTCAGTTTTCAATTTGACCATGATGACAATAGAAGCATGTCGGGTCATATATTTATCCTAAATGGTGGAGCCATATGTTGGAAGAGTTTTAAGTAGCACACTATGGCAGACTCTATTTGCAAGGTGGAGTACATCACAACATTAGATGCTGCAAAAGAAGCTATCTGATTGAAGAAGTTCATCATCGAGCTCAAAGTAACACCCTCCCTTAATGGTCTAGTCCTGCTCTACTATGACAGTACTATTATTTAAGCAAAGGAACCAAAGACACACCAGCGGAGGAACCACATACTACACCATTACCACCTAGTCTGGGAGATAATGGATCAAGGTAATGTCCACCTTCAAAAGAACAATGGAAAGGAGAACCTGACTGACCCCTTCACTAAAGCCCTGGTGGTAAAGGAGTTCGACAATCACAAGTCGAAGATGTGTATTAATTATTGTACCGAGTGGCTTTAAGCAAGTGGGAGTTGTTGAGAATTATGTCCCAAAGCCAATCACCAGCCTATTGATGGTTGTACTATTTTATATTTATAAATAATTTATTATTCAATAAAATAAAATTCTAGCTTTTTTATCATAAAGTCTATATCTTCTAATGAATTCCATTTATTGTGATGAAGTCCTTAGGACTATTTAGTTTCGATAAAGAGAGAATTTATCGATTAGCCCTTACTGTTCATGACCAAATGATACGTTGTTAATTAGGATGACAATATTTATCGAGTATAGATCATTATATATAATATAGGTTGGTTGTCCTCTTATCCAAGAAGTGTGGAGACACTGGTACGATGAGATATAAGGGTACATCATCATTAAACATGATCAACTCTAAAGCATTCTGCCGTCAAGAATTGCTCTAATTGGATATGGGTATAAGTGTTCCTTAGACCTGAGATCACCACCACGGTTGCTTGCAAGCAACTTATTATGCTTTGGTAGTGGACTATTTAAATTTGTAATTTAGTGATGAAATATTTTTAAGTATAGTCAAGTACTTGTAAAGTTGGTGAGTAATTAAGATGGAATTAACCACTCCAAGAGTTGGAGAAAATGCATCACTATATTTTAATTTAGCAAAATCTTGGGTAGGATAATCCATGAGATGGATTTGGTATTTTCAAATACCATGTGGATGACAAAATTAGGGTTGATAGTTAAACTCTGAATTATCATATAAGCATTTAGATCAAGGGGATGAATTTGATGAAAACTATATCCACATGGGTTCTAAGAGTGTTGCTTTACACATTCGACCTATCCGACCATCGGGTATCATTACTAGATGGTCACTTCGATTGGTATAGAAATTTATTTCTGTGTTACCAGTTTAGATTTCAACCTATGGGGTCATACACATAAGAAGTCTCAATCTGATTGGATGGTTGATCAATGATTCAGAATCATTCTAAGATCAAACAATCAATACGACTGATGTTTGACCTAGTGCAAGTGTTGTAGGAGGATCGATTAGCAATTAGATTGCTAATTGGCTTAATTGGATTAAGTTAGAGGACTGAGATTAAGTCTAATTGAATATGATTTAATTAGATTTGGTTTGAATTTGGTTGGATCAAGTCCAATTAGTTTATTGGATGAGCCAATTGCAAGGGATAACAAGTTCCTATTCAATTAGGACTTGTATGCACCCAATCTTTAATTTGATTAGAAATTAAACCAAATTTAAATTTTATTTAATCTGATTTAATTTGGCTCATAATTGGACTAAGATCACTTCTAATTTGGTTGTATTAGTTTTGATTTAATTGGGTTCAAAAAACTATTTCGACCAAGTCAAAACTAAAAGTCCTAGTGTGACTAGGACTATCCTACCTTGCACCAACTTGGATCTTATGCCCTCACATGCCAATTTTTTTTTATTTTCTAATGAAACCTCTTTTTTCTAGAGAGAGGACATGCACCCCCATGCCCCATATCTTTCTTACATGGTATTTGGTTGAGGACCAAGTCAAAATAAGTTAGTTGTTTTGAATTCAAATTCTATTTGATAGAGTTTGTTACACCCAAACTTCTTTCCATGAATGAACACCCATCTCTCCTATTTTTTCTCTATTTTTCATGGGATTTAGGGGAATACTTGTGCACCCCTTGCAAGACTTCCACGCCAAAAAATTAGTGTCTAGAACATCTAAAAATTTCATGCCCTAACTCTCTTTTTATAGAGAGTTGGGGACAAATAGCTTTAGGCGTGGGATTTTGTGGAGACACAAATCATTATGTCTTGGTGAGAGAAACAAGGAAGAAGAAAGGGTTCTTCTTCAAGGATTTTTTTGATTCTCTTCTTCCTTCTTTTGTGAGATTTTAGAAGAGTGATTCCCTTCCCAAATCCTCTACTTCTTCTTTTAATTATTGGAGGGTCCAAGGTTTGAAGAAGGAGGCTTCTGATCAGCCATCAAAGAAGAATCAGCACAGTACTAGCATGGTATGCTGATTTCCTATCACTGAATTTTAGATTGACGATCGAGGTCTTGTGTAGACATCTTATAAAGGCCAGATGCGTGTGCAGCTTGGAGTGATAACCTCGGCCTCGGATCAGCGAGTTGAAGAACCCAACTTGCGAAGGTAAGAGAGATTCGATCTTCTTTTTCTTTCTAGATTAGATCTAGTATAGCTTTGATGTTGATGTGATCAACATTATCTTTGCTTGATTTTTAATTTCAGATTTAATAGCATGCATCATGAGAAAAGATCCTAGATCTAGGGTTAATTCATGTATTTTAATAAATTAATATGATTAATTTATTACTTCTACTGACTAATTTTAAAAAAAGTTTTGAAATATGTTCATAAAATCCTAGATCTTTCCTTTCAAGTACACATTATACTCATAGGCTATAATAAAATTTAAATGCCATTTCTTTGTTATCCATGGATTATTGTAATATTATTCATAATGATATCATAATGATATTTCTTTATTGACAAATGATAACCATCTTTGGCCAAAAGGCCAACAGAGACTATATTCATCAAAAAAGAAGAATAGTAATGACAATCATCTAAACAAATGACATTACCATTGAAAATAAGCTGAATTATTTCCATAACTAGAACTGGCATAGATCTTCCATCTCCAACATTTAGGAATCGCTCATCATTCTCAAATTTTCTACTAACTTGAAGTCCTTGCAGCAAATTGCAAATATCAACTGGACTTTTAGTATCCAATACCTAGGTAGTTGTATCACAAACAAAGAAATTATAAGGTGTTATCATATAACATTCTATTACTCTTTTTCTTGTTCAGCCTATTGGGGTCATAGGAAGTAAGGTTCTGAGGACAGTTCCTCTTCCAGTGCCCCTGATTTCTATAGTGGAAGCCTTGGCCTAATTTAGTTCAGTCTTGAATCTTTTGTTTAGACTAGGCATAGAAGCCTCAGCATAAATCTCTTCGTGCTGCTGAATAATGTTCAATTTTTGGTACTTATTATCAAAGTTGGGTCCCATAAGTATATCATTGTCTAACAGCGAACAGAGCAACTTGGGTTTGGCCTTAACTGCACGAAGGAGAACCAAAAATCTAATTGGTAAATAATATATTAAACCTAAAGATTTGAACTTTAATTAAAAGGTTCTTCCACTATTTTAGATAAATTGATAGCCTCTACCTCTAATTCCAGGAATTGTCCTAATTTCTTAGTGGATACTAGAATCCACACATACTATATATGGGCTCGAGGAAAGCTTTGGCTAACTTGTGTGCATCTATGGATATGTTCTTAATTAATTATTTCTTCAAATAATTTCTAATATTAGGTTTTGCCCTAGGTTTCTTTTCAGTAGGCTAGGACCACCACTGAAAGTTTCGGTAAGGTCTAATCATTAACATGATGCGATGATCAGGCCCAAAGAAAGCTCTAGCTATCATGATCGCCATTTCGAGAGTGTAACCTAATCATCATATGATGAAGGATTATTCTAATATCTTGATGACCACCAAGCGTAAGGCACCTCCAATGTCCATCTAGACTATTGGATCCATTACCATCCACATTAATGGGAGACTATAATCTAGTTATCACCAAAACTATCTCATTTTAAGGACTTAATAATTTTAGAGTATTTGGTTAAATTGATTTAGAGAAGAGAGTCAGATGAACCAGCTAATCATGATCCTCCCACTAACTTGACCAGGTCAAATTAATAAAAACTATAGATAGGCTAGTCTAGGAGCACCTAAATCAGTCACATTGATTTACCTAGCTGACGTGGATTAGCTTAAATTGTCAAGCAATCTGATCAAAACATAATTTCACCAAGAAGGCTAGATAAGTGAGATCAGTGGGAGGAGTATGCCATTAACTCGTCAAAGACCGAATCAGTATGAGTAGCTCCTAATTAAAGACCACTGGTCAAAAAATTACCAAACTTATCTTAGACACCAACTAGTTAATTAGTTTTGATCAGATCCACCAAATAGTTTGGGCTAGACCACTTAGCCAAGAATCAAAAATCAATTTGATTCTTGTAAAAGACATGGATTTGATCGACTACAACTATTGTAATTGATCTATAAAGATCTTGACCTAATCTAAGATAACATTTGATTACATTTAGTCAATCCACTAATTAAATTTATTTTTTAATCTAATCTTATATCTAATCCAATTAATGGACCTAATTCATTCTGACTCATTAACCCAAGTGTTATGATTTTTGACTTAGGATCTTCAATTTATAATCCTAGATCCTAATCAAATAACTCTTAATCCCAGATCCTAGATCTAAAGTTTTGGGCTTAGGGTTGGGATTCAGCATTTCAAAAATAATTTTTATATCTTTAAAATATTTTTACAATATTGTTCTATCAACCAGTTGCATAAATTCATAATCAATATGCAATTAACAAAATCAAGAATCTACTTTAGATCTAATCTAAACAAATTCATGATAATGAACATCAAATTAAAACACTTTCAATTCTAACAAATCATAAATTACTTTAGATCAAATCCAACACATTTATAATCATAAAAATTAGATTGAAACACTTTCAATTTTAACCAATCATAAATCATTTTAGATCAAATCTAACACATTTATGACCATAAAAATCCACATTGAAATACTTCCAATTTTAATTATAAATTTCTTAGATCATATCTAATACTTTATAATTAGATTTTAGATTAACACGTACTAGGATAATTTTTTTACTATAAGGGGTAAATCTCATGACAGGACAACCTTATAAGAGATCAGTAGGTGAAATCTAAACTTATTATTTTTAGATTTAAATAATTTTAAATCTATTAAATCATAATTTTTTTAGATCATATCAAATATATTTATAATTAATATTTAGATCAGCACAATTTAGGACAACCTTTTCACTATAAGGGATAAACCTTACAGTAGGACAATCTTATAAGATCAGTCCATGCGATCTAAATATTTAATTTTAGACTATAATTTAGATTTAATCTAAATAAATAATCTAATACATACATTGAAACCATGTCAAAAAGACCTCGGCTCTGATATCAATTGAAGAAAAAATCTAGGGTTTGCTAGGATGTATTTTGAAACTTTTTCAAAATATGAACAGCGAAAGCTACAAATTAATCATATTAATCTATAAAATAATGCAAAAAATTTTAAATCTAAGATCTAATGACATGATTCATCATGGATCAAATTTAAAAATTAAATAATAAATAAAAATAAAGATGTTGATCATATCAAAATTATTGGTGTAGAATCTGGTTGACGTCGGTTCGAGCTGGAGTTGGGGAAGAAGAGGTTGTCGTCAGTGACCTACAAAATAAAGTTTCATCCAGAGTCGATGGTGGTGACTCCGATAGGACCCTCCGACGATCAAGTCAGCTCTTCTAGCCAACAGAAATGGAGTACTCAGGCAAGAATTTAGCAAAATTTTTAGGAAGGAGAAGAGAGCTTAGAAAAAACGTATCTAAAGGGTTTCTTTCTATAGATGGAGCCTATATATCCATAACCATCCGATAGTGGGTCACTTGGGGCCACGTAGAATTTATTATCATAATTGTCTGGTAGTGGGCCGCTCGGGGCTGCATAAAATTTATTACGGAGAGAGGTGTCGCTCATTCGTTGAGATTTAATAGTCGAAGTTCGGAGGAAGCAGGTGTTGGTTGGTGAAGAGCTTTGACATATATCAATTCAAGAGGAGTTCGGACTCCTAATAGGAATATGGCTAGAGGGGATCATCCAGAAGGAATACTATTTAAAATCTAAAAGTAATCTGCTGGAGGAATCTGGATGGAGTTCAACTGACGGAGAAGTTCAGAAGGAGTCCAACTGGTGGAGAAGTTCGACTGAAGAAGTTCGAAAGGAGTTCAGCTTCTGGAGGAATTCGACTGCTAAAGAAATCTGATTGAAGAAAAAGTCTGAAAGAAGTTTAGCTCCTAGAGGAATCCGACTAAAGGAGAAGTTCAGAAGGAGTTCGACTCCTGGAGGAATCTGACTGAAGGTAAAGTTTGGAAGGAGTTTGGCTGTAGGAGGAATTTAACTGAAGGAGAAATTTGAAAGGAGTTTGGCTCCTGGATGAATTCGACTGAAGATGAAGTTTAAAAAAAGTTCGGCTCCTGAAGGAATCTAACTAAAGATGAAGTCCGAAAGAAGTTCGACTGCTAGAAAAATTTGACCGAAGAATAAATCTGGAAGGAGTTTGGCTCTTGGAGGAATCCAATTGAAGGTGAAGTTTGGAAGGAGTTCAGCTGCTGGAGAATTTTTCGATCGAAGCTCTTCTATGATTATCAATTACATTAGGTTAAGCATCAGACTGAACTTCGACGAGAGTGGGGTTTATCCCCAATAATAGTCGCCCCACTCTCGAGTTTAAAATTCGAAGGAAGGGAGTACAAAAGAGATGACTGTCGAAGTTATTTTTTGGGCTCTGCATCTGTTGAGGTTGAAGCTCGGGGGAGATCTTTTATCTTCAATTGAAGTTGAAGCTCAGAGGAGATCTTATCTCCAGCCAAGGTTGTAGAAGATCTTATCTCCTGTTGAGGTTGAAGTTGATGCTCGGAGGAGATCTTATCTCCAGTTGAGATTGTAGGAGATCTTATCTCCTGTTGAAGTTAAAGTTGAAGCTCGGAGAAGATCTTATCTCCAGCCGAGGTTGTAGGAGATCTTATCTCTTGTTGAGGTTGAAGAAGATTTTATCTTCTATTAAAGCTTGGGAGAGATCTTATCTCTAGTCGAGGTTGTAGGAGTTCTTATCTTCTGTTGAAATTGAGGCTCGGGGGAGATCTTATCTCCAGCCGAGTTTGTTAGGAGATCTTATCTCTTGTGAAGTTGAAGCTTGGAGGAGATCTTATCTCCAATCGAGTTGTAGGAGATCTTATCTTCCTGTTGAGCTTGAAGTTGAAGCTCGGAGAAATCTTATCCCCAGCCGAGATTTGTTGGAGATCTTATCTCCTATTTGAGGTTGAAGAAGATTCTATCTTCTATTGAAGCTCGGGGAGAATCTTTTCTCCAGTCGAGGTTGTAGGAAATCTTATCTCCTGTTGAAGTTGAAGCTCGGGAGAGATCTTATATCCAAACCAAGATTGTAGGAGATCTTATCTCTTGTTGAAGTTGAAGCTTGGAGGAGATCTTATCTCCAATCGAGATTGTAGGAGATCTTTATCTCCTATTGAGGTTGAAGTTAAAGCTCGGGGAGATCTTATCTTCAGTCGAGGTTGTAGGAGATCTTATCTCTTGTTGAGGTTGAAGGAGATTCTATCTCTGTTGAAGCTCGAGGGAGATCTTATGTCCAATCGAGGTTGTAGAAGATCTTATCTTCTGTTGAAGTTGAAACTCGGAAGAGATCTTATCTCCAACCAAAGTTATAGGAGATCTTATCTCCTATTTGAAGCTCGGGGGAGATCTTATCTCTAGCCCGAGATTGTAGGAGATCTTATCTTCTGTTGAAGTTAAAGCTTAGGAGAGATCTTATCTCCAGTCGAGGTTGTAGGAGATATTATCTCCTATTGAAGTTGAAGCTCGGAAGAGATCTTATCTCCAAATAAGGTTGTAGGAGATCTTATTTCCTATTGAGGTTGAAGGAGATTCCATCTTCTATTGAAGATCGGGGGAGATCTTATCTTCAGCCGAGGTTGTAGGAGATCTTATCTCCTATTAAAGTTGAAGCTCGGGAGAGATCTTATCTCCAGCAGAGGTTGTAGTAGATCTTATCTCCTATTAAAGTTGAAGGAGATTCTATCTTTCATTGAAGCTTGGGAGAAATCTTATCTCTAGTCGAGGTTGTTGGAGATTCTATCTCCTATTGATGTTGAAGCTCAGGGTAGATCTTATCTCTAACCAAGGTTGTAGGATATCTTATCTCCTATTGCAGTGTTGGAATCATTGATACGACCTCTCCCACCATCTTGTCTTATATCGATAAGATCTTTGACTTTGCTCACGTTAGGACGAGGTTCTCCTCCTATTCCTAACGAGATGTGCAAAAACTACTGGCAGTACATTCTTAGATTTTCTGAATTTCAAGGTCGTGGGAGCATTATTCCTTTGAGCTCCTTCAGGCGATAAGCTCCAGGCCAGACAACCTCCTCTATTTCATACAGCCTTTCCAATTTGGGGCAAGCTTCCTTTGGCTCTGAGGCTAAGAGATGGCGGCTCGTCGAAGCACTAAGTCCTCCAAAGATAGTGTTGATGATGTCGGGAGGCAGCCGATCTCCTCATTGTTCCTTCCTTATTGGCGCGATTCTGGCTATGACAGCGCCCTTGGCTGATCTTCTCTTGCTTCAGACTGACGTCTGAGGAATCGATACAGTCGGCCTCTCTTGATGAGCTTCTCGATTTCATCTTAGAGCTGAATACATTCTTCAGTATTGTGGTTATGATCATGATAATACAAATAGTATATCCTAGGATTGTGCTTGCTAGGATGAGTGCACATCCTTTCAAGTCTCAATAGTTGCTCCTTGATCTACATCAATACTTGCATTTTTGGAGCATTGAGGAGGGCGTAGTTATGAAACCTTCTAAGGAGAGAACTTCGTCATGCCCTTTAGTCGGAACTTCTTTGACGATGAGCTCGAGAAGGAGTTCGGGCTTGCTTACGCTGGGGGAGAGCGGTCGTATTTCATTCAGCCCTCCATTAGTGGCTTCCTCATGTTTCAATTTGAAGGGTTCTTCCACTTGGGCATATCCTTTTAATAGTTCGGGCCCACTTGCACTCGGGGGAGTCCATGAGCCCGCACCGAACTTCATTCGGCCCTCCATCAGCGGCTTTCAATTTGAAGGCTTCTTTCATTTGGGCATATCCTTCAGCCCGAGCTAGCAGATTAGCAAAGTTTCTGGGGTACTTCTTTTCCAAGAAGAACAGCAAATCATTCTTCTGAAGGCCATCCTTGAGTGCGGCCATTGCAATAGACTAGTCTAGGTTCTAGAGCTCTAATGCAGCAGCATTAAATCGGGTGACATAAGCCTAGATAGATTCTCCTTCCTTCTGCTTGATATTCATCAGAGAATCCAAACCATGGTGTGGATGTCGACTGTTGATGAAGTGAGCTGCAAACTGATGGCTCATCTAGTTAAAGGAGAAGATCGTACCCAACTTTAATGCCGAGTATCAGTTTCTTGCTGCTCCCTTTAAGGTAGACAGAAAAGCTCGGCATAAGATGGCGTTTGGTGCGCCATGGAGCAGCATCATAGTTCGAAAGGCCTTCAAGTGATCAACTAGATCAGAGGTTCCATCACAGCTTATAAATTAGGGATGCTTGAAGTTCAGCGGAATGGGCTCTTGCATAATCCTCTGAGAAAAAGAAGGGTCGGTAAAAATATTATTATCGTGTGAGGTGGGAGTATGATGGAGCTCTTCGATTCGTTGGCTCATTTCATAGAGCCTTTGATTCAGAAAATCTTCATTATCATTGATCCTAGAGTTTTCTGATGGGATAGAGGCAAAGCTCTCCCTGGGTCAAGCCATGGTCCGAGCAAGGGCTCTCCACCCTCTACTTGCCTTTTTTAGAGATCACCGACCAGCTAGCCCAAGTCGGCCGTTCTCCGATCAGATCATGGGGCTCCAGAGAAGCCTACTCCAGCCTAATTGGCATCAGAGCCTGAAGATGTATATGGCCTGCACCGCTTCTGTGAGATCGTGAACCTGCTGGACCAGCAAGTTGAACTGTCCCACATCCACCATGGCTGTAGGTGGCACTCGAGTTATCGGAGCTGATGCGGGAGCTGATGCGGGAGCGGATAAATCTGGATGGAATTTGGCTGCAGAGGCCGTTGATCATCAGGTCGAAGCTTTCCTAGAGGCATTTTTTTCGAGAAGAACTCTAGAGAGAAAGAAGAGAGATCGCTGCTGAGCACTCCTTTAAGAACAAAAAAACTTCAGGAATAGAGAGCCCTTTCTCTAGTGCCAATTCTATTGGTGCAGAATCTGGTTGATGCTGGATTGAACTGGAGTTGGAGAAGAAGAGGTCGCCATCGGTGACCTGCAAAATAAAGTCCCATCCAGAGTCGGTGGTCGTGGCTCCAACAGGATCCTCTGATGATCAAGTCAGCTCTTCTGGCCAACAGAAATGGAGTGCTCAGGAAAGAATTCAGTCGAGTTTTTGGGAAGAAGAAGAGAGCTTAGAGAAAACGTATCCGAAGGATCCTTCTTTATAGACGGAGCCTGTATAGCCATAACCGTCTAGTAGTAGGCTGCTCGGGGCCACGTGAAATTTATTACCATAACTGTCCGATAGTGGGCTACCCGGAGCCACGTGAAATTTATTATGAAGAGAGGTGTCATCCATTCATTGAGATTTAATAGTCAAAGTTTGGAGGAAGCAAACATTGGTTGGTGAAGAGCTTTGATATATGTCAATTCCAGAGGAGTTTGGACTCCTAATAGGAATACGACTAGAGGAGATCATCCGGGAGAAATACTATTTAAAATCTGGAAGTAATCTGCTGGAGGAATCTGGATGGAGTTCGACTGATGGAGAAGTCCAGAAGGAGTCCGATTGGTGGAGAAGTTTGGCTGAAGGAGAAGTCCAAAAGGAGTTCGGCTCCTGAGGGAATTTGATTGTTAGAGGAATTCAACTGAAGGAGAAGTCTGAAAGGAGTTCGGCTGTTGGAGGAATCCGATTGAACGTAAAATCTAGAAGGAGTTCGGCTGCTGGAGGAATCTGATTGAAGATAAAATTCAGAAGAAGTTTGGCTCCTGGATCAATCCGACATGAAGGTGAAGTCCAGAAGAAGTTTAGCTCCTGGAGGAATCCAACTAAGGTGAAGTTCAAAAGGAGTTTGGCTGCTGGAGGAATTTGACTGAAGGAAAAATCTGGAAGGATTTTGGCTCCTGGAAGAATCTGACTGAAGGTGAAGTCCGAAAGGAGTTTGGCTGCTGGAGAATTTTCGATCAAAGCTTTTCTATGATTATCAGTTACATTAGGCTAAGCATGAGACTAGACTTCGATGGGAGCAGAGTTTATCCCCAACAAATATCAAACAAAAACTAGATCTAATCTAGTAAGTGAAAGAGATTATATCTCTTTTACCTTTTGTAAGTCAAAATCTTCACTTGCTGATTTGAAGCTGAGGTCATCGCTTTGAGCCACACACTCATCCAACCTTTACGAGAAGTTCACACAAAGCCTCAATCTTGATCCGAAGTTTAGCAACTGGAAATCAGTATAGTGTGTTAGCACTGTTATTAATCTCCTTCTTTGATGGTTGATCACGAATCTCCTTCTTTTGCTTTCTTGGACCTTCCAAGAATTGGAGGAGATTGGAGGATTTGAGAGAAGGCTTCTTACTCACCTTTTTTTCTCAAAAAATTTATGAAAAAAGATCTAAGAGAAGACCTTTCTTGTCTCTTTCTTCTCTCTCACCAGGACACAACAAATTTGTATCCTTAGCACACTGAAGGAAAAACTAGTGCCGCAGGATCAGCCAAAACAGATCAGGTCATGCAGCAAAATTTTAAAATTTTCTACCTTGATCTAATCAGATCTAAGAGTTCTTAGATCTAACTAGATTGATCTAATATTAAAAGATAAAAATAAAAAATAAAAATTTATGATATCGAATATCACCTAATTGGGTGAATAATTCACCCATAGCGATGATTTGATGCTGTTCGAGGTTTTGACTTGAATCACACACTTGTCTAGCCTCTACCAGCATCCACTCGAGTCAAATCTGGAGGTCTTCTTCTTTTGGATCTGATCTCAAAAGATCAGATCTAGAACTTCTCTCGTGCACCTTCGATCCGATCTCTAGCAGCAGCACGATTGTCTCATGATCACAAAACTATTGGTGCAGTCTTCGCAGCAGCAGCTTCTCAATCATTGATTGCTGATCCGCTCAACTCTTAGGCATGGAGAAGAGGGAGAGGAGGAGAGGAGGTGTGGAAGATAGAGAGAGAGGCAGAGTGGGGACGGGGGCTAATTGATGGCCAAACCCTTTGGCCAATATATCTATTTGAATGGATCAAAGCCAACAAGTAGAAGGACTCCTCTTAATTTTCATGCCAACTTCAAATTTTCTCTTCATTTTTGTCGCACGAAACCCAAGAAAATGTGGAGCCACCTTATCTAATAAGGTGAAGTGGGTGCAGAGAATTATCTTCTTAGAGTTTTGAACTTTTCAAACTATAATTCAAAAACTCCCAAGTGTATCCACTAAGGGCACATGCCAAGAGGGGGCGTGTGCCCTCATTCTCTCCACATAAATCATCTGGGGCATGCACTCCAAGAGAAATCAAGGGGGCACGCGCCTCCTCCCTTCGTTCCTACAAAGATCGGGTCAAAATGACCCATATCCTGATGCCCTTTGCATGAGATCAGGACAAGCCCTGATCTGATCAGGACAAGCCTTGATCTGATCAAGATAACGTCTAGTCAGATCTGAACAAATTCATACAGAATTCTTGATCTAGCCAAATCACATTTGACTAAGTCCAGATCAACTAGAAAGTTTATAGAAGAAGAAAGTCAGTTCCACTCTTGTGCTATCATGATTTTCTTGAATCTGATTGGATCTAATCTAAATCAATCAGATCATGTTGGTCTAATTAATGACATCCAAACCCAAATCCTATTTGTGTGACCTAGATAGATTCAGTTCTGTATGGTAATGGGACATATCACAATCTTCATTATCGACATCGTCGAAATACCTTTCGATGGACTAGAATTCTAATTTATCTAATTAGACTTGTTGATCATCAAGATAATTTTAATTGATCCCAAAATCCACCAATGATACCTAGCAGTATGTAGTGGCAACCCATCAGAACCGAATGTGAATCTCTTAGTGCAGCCAACTATGTGATTAGGTTCTTTTATCATGAGCTCCGATAGGATCTAGGTCAAGGTGAACTCATCAGATCCAACACCTATCATATGAATGAATCATTCGATTCGAGTCCAATGTGAAACCCCAATAGAAAACTTCTTTCTCTTATTTCATACTGCCATTGCCATAGACTTTAGAATTCAATCTCATGATCATCATAGGACTACTCTTCCTTTATCGAGGTTGATATATTCCATTTTGGGGTGATCCAATTTCTATAATGAACATGCTATAACCAACTCACCTCAGAATTCTAAATGGCTAAAAGATCGAATATGGTACAGTTAAACTATAACATCCTCAAGATGAACTATCAATGCACCTCAGATCAAACAATCAGTCAGATGATTACAGCATCGAGCTAGTCATTAACAAGAAGGTAGACTCCATTATGATTGCTCGAGGTGGTTATGCTTAGTGCCCTTTTTCTCAATAAGTACTCATACTCTCGCTCTGGTGTCTCCATACTATAGACTCAAGACTTATCTATCTTAAGAAAGCGATTGTACACCAATATTCTGTATCGATCACCATCCTCGTGATGATCCTATGATTGAAAGTAGTTTATGAGTTAATTAAGATAATACATATCTTAAATTCTCAACTCTTAAGAATATACGTTATCATACTCGTTAACCCAATGGATATATCACAGACACTTTATACATGAATGTGATAGATGAAATAATCCTTTTATTATTTATAAGTTAAAATTACAAAAATGCCCCTAGAAAGTATTTTAAAGTGTTGGCCAATTAGCTTCTAGGGTACACATCTAACAAACTTGCACTTGATCTAAAGCCAATTGACTATAAATCTAAGTCCCATCTTTTTATGGTGGGCTTCAATCTTCTATTGGCTCAAAGGTTTCATCAACGAATCAACCATATTATCTGCAGTGTCGAGACTCTTGACCTCAACATATCCCTTCTCGAGGTAATCATGGATGAGGTGGAACTGCCGCTCGATGTATTTGGACTTCTAGTGAAACCTCGGCTATTTAGCTAGGGCACTAATGGTATCACTCCGAGCTTTAATGGTATTACTCCGAGCTTTACAATGAACTTCTTGAATCAGATTGCTTTCTTCACAACAACTGAGGTAGTGACATACTCGGCTTCCATGGTGGAGAAGCTATCACTATTTGCTTGAAACTTTTCTAGCTTATAGCACTTCGATTGCATAGAAAGAGACTTTCAAATGTCGACCTTCAATCATCTATGTGAGACATAAAGTCAGAGTCTATATATCTCTAAACCTGGAGTTCTCCATTACCAAAGATTAAAAACATATCCTTAGACCTTCTCAAGTACTTAAGGATATATTTCACAAAAGCTCAATACTCTTTGTTTGGATTTGACTGATACTGGCTAGTGACACTCATAACATGTGATATCAGCTTGTGTACATAGCATGGCATACATGAGTCTCCCTATTGCCGAAGCATAAGGGATCTTGCTCATGCATTCAATCTCTTCCAATGTGTTGGGGCATATCTTCTTAGAGAGATGAATACCATGTTTGAAGGGCACAAGTCCCCTCTTGGAGTTCTCCATATTGAATCTCTTTAGCACGTCCTCTATGTACATCTTCTGTGAGAGACCCAGCATCCTTTTCGCTCTCTCTATAGACCTTAATCCCCAAAATGAAGGATGCCTCTCCCAAGTCTTTCATAGAAAACTTCTTAGATAACCATACTTTGAGCAAGGTCAACATGAGAATGTCATTTCTAATAAGGAGGATATCATCCACATATAATACGAGGAAAATACCAATGCTCCCACTGACCTTTTTGAACATAGGATTCCTTCTCATTCTTAATGAAACCAAATGAGTTGATCATATCATTAAAACGAGCATTCTAACTCGAGATGCCTACTTGAGTCTATAAATGGACCTTTGTAGCTTGCAGACCTTGTGATCACCATTATTGGAAGTAAAACCAAGCAGCTATTCTATATAAATATCTTCATCAAGATATCCATTTAAGAACGTCGTTTTCATGTCCATCTACCATATTTTATAATTAATCTATACTGCAATAGCAAGCAACGTGTGGATGGATTTAAGCATGTCCACTAGCAAGAAGGTTTCCTGATAGTCAATGCCTTCACATTGACTATATCCTTTCACCACAAACTAGCCTTGAATGTCTCTACATTTTCATCAACACCTATCTTTCTCTTGAAGATCCATTTACACCCAATAGGTACAATATCTTCAGGTGGATCTACCAAGGTTTAGACTTGGTTCGAGCACATCGAGTCAATTTCAGACTTTATTACCTCTCATCATTTCTTGGAGTCGATATCTAATATCATCTTATCATAGGTTTTGGGATCATCACCATGAATCCTATTTTTTGTAAGAAATATTTTCTCTACATCCTCTGAAATAATACCTAAGTACCTCTAAAGAGGACAGAAAATTCTATATAAATATCTTCATCAAGATATCCATTTAAGAACGTCGTTTTCATGTCCATCTACCATATTTTATAATTAAAATATACTGCAATAGCAAGCAATGTGTGGATGGATTTAAGCATGTCCACTAGCAATAAGGTTTCCTGATAGTCAATGCCTTCACATTGACTATATCCTTTCGCCACAAACTAGCCTTGAATGTCTCTACATTTTCATCAACACCTATCTTTCTCTTGAAGATCCATTTACACCCAATAGGTACAATATCTTCAGGTGGATCTACCAAGGTTTAGACTTGGTTCGAGCACATCGAGTCAATTTCAGACTTTATTACCTCTCATCATTTCTTGGAGTCGATATCTAATATCATCTTATCATAGGTTTTGGGATCATCACCATGAATCCTATTTTTTGTAAGAAATATTTTCTCTACATCCTCTGAAATAATACCTAAGTACCTCTAAAGAGGACAGAAAATTCTATTTGACCTAGGAGGTGGAGGAGGTAGTATGTGGATTGGCTCTAGCTAACCAAGTTCCTCAAGTTTCTTAGCTCATTGCTCCTCAGAGACTTTCTCATTGAGTCTAATCTATCTTCTGATACCACCATATTTCTCAAGAAATATGGCATGTCAACTCATAATCACATTTTGATCTTTACAAAAATAGAAATAATATTCTAACGACTCTTTAGGATATACGATGAACCTCTAAGGAACCTAGATTCTAACTTGTCTGCCTACTATCTCTTGACATGGACTGGACAATCCTAAATCCTGAGATGACTTAGACTTGGCTTCTTACCATGCCATATCTCATACGGTGTGGTAGGAATGATTTTAGATAGAACCCTATTTAGTATGTAAATTATTATCATTAAACTATGTCTTCAAAGAAATTCAAAAAGATCTGTGAAACTCATCATGGATCGACCTATATCTAATAGGGTACGGTTTCTCCATTCTAAAATTCTATTTAGTTAATGCATTTCAGATAGAGTCCACTGTGAGACTATGCCATTTTTCTTAAGATATTTTAGGAATTTTCAACTAAGATATTCACCTCCTTGATCTGATCGAAAAATCTTAATAGACTTTCCGATTTATTTTTTCATTTCATGTTTAAATTTCTTTAACTTTTCAAAGGCTTTAGGCTTGTGTCACATCAGGTACACATCTGTACCGAGATAAGTCATCTGTAAAGATGATGAAGTAGACAAATCCACCTCTGGTCGGCATATCGAATGGATTGAAGACATTAGTATGTACCAGGATAAGTATCTCTGTGGTCCTTTCTGCATGTCCCATAAAGGGCAGCTCGATCATTTTTTCCTTGATGGCATGACTCACAAATCAGATATGATTCAAAAGTCAATGAACCCATTAGTCTAGATTATCCAATTTGTTAATCTTGTCTTCAGCTATATGACCTAACCAAAGGTGCCATAGGTATTTTTCATTTAAACTATCTCTAGGTTGTTTCGATCCTATGGCATTCACACTATGCTCGACATTATTAACAGATACATCTACATGTAATTGGTAGAGTCCATTTATTAAGAAATTAGTTTTAATTTTATTTTTTCAAAAAGAACTATACAGTGGTCCTTAAAGAAACTAATTATATATATACCAAACATGAAATAAAAATCAAATTTTTGCTCGTAGCAGGTGTATAAAAAAAATCTTTAAGAACTAAAATACTTTCAGACGGCAATCGCAAAGGGTACGATCCAATGGCCATAGCAGCAACTCTTGCTTTATTTTCGACGTGCAAGATCATCCCACCATCCCTCACCCTCTTGCTATCCTCAAGATCCTACAAAGAAGTACATAAATGAGCACTAGAACTAGAGTCAAGCACCCAACTGGATGTAAAGAAAATCAATCATTAGATTTATCTCAATGATTGAGCATACCTTCAAAAGGTCCACCTTCCTGCTTGTTCTTCAGGCTAGCCAGTATGCAGGTCAGTTCCACTTCTAATGGCCATTAGAGTTGTAGCAAAAATATTTTTCTTTCTCTGCAGCCTTCTTCTTTGGATCACCCTTCTTCTTATTCCTCTCTATCTTCCATTTCTTCACGGACTTCTTCTTTTCAAAAGACTTTCTTTTGGAAGAAATCCATTCCACAACATGCATTGAGCCCTTTGAACTCATCAAGGTCCCCTCAGCAGTAAACAACAAATTCAAAAACTCGGCTAGAGTGCATTGAATCTTATTCATACAAAAGTTCATAATGAATCACCCATATGAATCAGTTAAGGACTGCAAGATCAGATAAATCTGCATGTCCTTATCCATCTGCACACTGAGCTTCTCAAGCTCCTCTAAATCCTTGATCATTAACAAGCAATAATCATGGACCGACTGTCCATCATGCATCTATATCTTGAAGAGCCTCTTCCACACTTCGTAGTGTGCTGCGCAACTCTGCTCATCATACAACTATTGTAGGTAGGCCAATATTTAGCTAGCAATCTTCATGTCTTCGTGTTGGCACTGTAACTCATCGAACATTGATGCCAATAGGGTTTTCTAATTCCATTCTCTCACACCCAAAGGCTGCCTCTCCCCCCCTCTCCATGCCACCTTCTGCTCCTCTCTTTCTTCTCCATGCCCAAGGAGTTGGGCATTTCAGCAAAGAGAAGATCAAGTCCTATTGGCACAAACATCAAAAAAGGGCAACCCACTTCGTGAGACGAACGTGCATCCATCGAAAATCATTTTGAAGGCTTTGCAAGTTGAGATCAGATCTGATCTTTTGAGATCAAATCTAGAAGAAGATGGCATCTAGATCTGACTCGATGGACTTCATTAGAGGTCGGGCGTGTACGCAGCTAGATCCAGAATTTCTACGTACTGTCAGATCATTGGCAGGATAAAAGGTTTACCCAAAGAAGGTAACATATGATGTTACATATTTTAATTTAATTTTAGTTTTTATTATTAGATTATTTCAATTAGATTTAAAAACTCTTAGATCAGATTGGATCATTAAAAAAAAATTTAAAATTTTTATTATAGATTAAATCAGACCAAATCGATCCTACGGTAGGAAAACTTGGTTTTCCTTCAATTGGTATCAGAGCTAGGTTTGAAGTTCTTCAAATTTATTTTAGATCTAATTTTTATTTTTTTATGATTTGATATCATTGATTTTAGATGTTATATGAAATATAATCAGATCTAAAATTAATAGATTAAATTTAAAAAATTCATATATGCAATATATATTATGCATGTCTAGACTAGTTGTACAGATCTTATGTATAAATTGTCTAGAATAAATTTTTTATGATATGATCATTTATTAGGATTTTATTTTTAAATGTTATATCAGAAATAATCAGATCTGAAATATGCATGGATTTGTTTAAATATGATACATGAAATGTATGCAAAATATGTATAAGTTAGATCTTTAATTATATATGAGATATATGTTTTTGATCTAACTATTTTTGTAGTGTAGATTAAATTTCTGATTAAGACATTCTCCTTGGCCGTTCTATCATAAGAGTAAGAAGAGTTTAAAGGCCCTCTCTTCCCATTCGATGGGATGCTCTTATGGCATGTAGAGGTGCTACGCATTTGTCCTTAATCAAAAATCAAAATTTACTGTTCTACAAAATCCTAGATCTTGAAATCTTAGAATTTTTTATACATATTTTGTTTATGAACCCATGACTTAATTAAAAATTAAATTTATAAAATCAATTAGATCTAAAAATTATATCTAAAATACCTTCATAAAACATAGGTTCAGGTATGGGTAGCTCAATCAAGTCAAGCAGTTGATCAAACCGAATCAAGAGTTAGGTAGGATCAAAAGAGCTTAGTTTTGACCAGCCCAATAGTTATAAGTCTTGGTCAAGATCGACTCATAGTCACATGTGGTCAACCATATTAAGACTTAATTTGGCTCCATGGTTCGAGCCTTGGATTATAGGCTAACCCAATCAATTTTGGTTCAATAATTTGGTGTTTAAGGTAATTTTAGCAGATATGATCGACTAGTTTTTAATTGAAAGCTACTCGACCTGCATGCGTTCATGGTGAGTTAATGATATATCCCTTCCATCGATCTCACTTACCATTTGGATCAATCCAGTTCTGGTTTGAGGTAGCTAACGATTCGAGCTAACCCATGCCATAAGGTTTGTTATAATCGTTATAACTAAGTCGAGTCTAAGAGACCTAAATCAAATCTCTCTAAGAAAATAGTAAGTCATAGGTCTTCCACTATTGTAGATGTGTGGGCCCTTCCTGAGATTAATTATTCTCGACTGGATACACAATGGTTCAGTTGTACCAAGAAGATGCAATCACATCTATTAGGCATTGAATGCTATGGATTGGAGGATGGATTGGGCTCAATATTTTGGATACGATGAGGATCCCAATCAAGAATCTAGTTCGTCCAAACGATAGGTCTAGCTTAACTAAGCGGTGGAGCAATATTCTGGGCATCGTGAGCTTCATGAATTAGAGATCAAGTTTGGGTGCACCATGTTTAGAAAAATATTAGATAAGAGTTGTCCACTCATTGGTTAACCCATCATCAATAACTGTTAGATGAGGTGGTGGGCTAGTTAGTGGAACTACACCACCCACTAAAAGTCATTAATCACAAAAACTTTCGCATCTCTGTTGAGAGTGTAGGGATCCAAGAAAATAGTAAAAACCTAATTTATTTAAAAATAAAATCGCTAAACAAATTGATCAAGTCAAATTATAAATCTAACTAGATACTTTTGACTCTCTATAAGAATTATCTATGTCAAACTCCCTAGCCTGAATCCTTGACACCCATAGACTGACCGAATCCAATTATAAGGATTGGCTCTAGAACTTAAAAATTATTTTATATTCTAAAAAGCTATCTTATATGATGGACCAGGATCTTCCCACTCTTCCAGCCCGTCCGACTACTGATCAGAAAGCATCTCATGAGAAGTAATCAAATGATGATGACAAGGTCAGGTGCTACATGTTGGGCTAAATGTTAGATGAATTGTAGTGCCAACATGAAGATATCAAGACTACTAGCCAAATGTTGACTCACCTGTAAGAGTTATTTAGTGAATAGAGTCGCGTAGTGCATTATCAAGTCTTGAGGAGGCTTTTTAAAGCACAAATGCATGATGGACAATCAATCGAAGATCATTACCTGATGATGATCAAGGACTTAGAAGAGCTTGAGAAGCTAGATGTCATCATGAATAAGGAATTATAAATTGATGTGATCCTGCAGTCCTTGACTGATTCGTATGGGTAGTTCATTATGAACTTCCTTATGAATAAGCTCCAATGCACCATGGCTGAGTTAATGAACATGCTGGTTATTGTTAAGCAAACTATGAAAGGTTCAAAGGGATTAGTTTTTACTATGGAGTGAACTTCTTCCAAAACAAAATCTTTTAGAAAGAATGGTCTGCAAAGAAGCAAAAGGTAGAAGGAAGGAAGAAGAGTAAGGATGAACCGAAGAAGAAGACCGCAGATAAAAAAAAATATTTTCACTAAAATATCGACGGCCATTGAAAGTGGAACTGTCCTTCATACCTTGCTAGCTTGAAGAATAAGAAGGCAGGTCCTTCTAGAGGTATGCTCATCATTGAAACTAACCTTATGATTTTTTCTGCATCCAATTAGATGTTTGACTCTAGTTCTAGTGCTCACTTGTGCACTTTTATGCAGGATCTTGAGAAAAGCAGGAGCCTGAGGGATGGTGAGATGATCTTGCGCATCGAAAAAGGAGCTAGAGTTGCTGTGATGGCTATGAAAATCTATCCTCTTTAATTATCATCTGGATTAGTTTTAATTCTTAGAGACTATTATTTTATGTCTGTTGCAAGTAGGAATTTGATTTCTGTTTCAATTATCATCTGAATTAATTTCTTTAAGAACCACTATATAATTTTTTTATGAAAAAAATAAAATTGCAAATGAATTTTTAATTAATGGTCTCTATCAGCTACATGTAGATTTTTCTATTTTTAATCTCGAGCAAAATAAGAATGCTATAGGATCAAAATGACCTAGGAATAGTATTAACAAAAGGTATCTATGGCACTTTAGGCTAGGTCATATAGCTGAAAACAAGATTAATAAATTGAGAAAATCCAGACTTTCAAGTCATATTCGATTTGTGAATCATACCTTCAAGGCAAAATGATTAAGATCCCTTTTATAGGACATGAAAAAAGGGCCACAGACCTACTTGCTCTGATACATACAGATATGTGCGGTCTATTTGATGTGCCAACTAGAGGCAATTTTTTTTATTTCATTATCTTTATTGATGATCTATCTTGGTACGAATATGTGTATTTAATGCAATACAAGTCAGAAGCCTTTGAAAAATTTAAAAAATTCAGATATAAAGTGAAAAAGCAAACTAGAAAACTAATTAAGATTCTTTGATCAGATCGAGGAGGCGAATATTTTAGTCAAAAATTTTTGGACTATTTCAAGGATAATGGCAGAGTCTCATAATGGACTCCACATGGAATATCTTGACTCAACGAAATTTCATAATAGAGAAACCAGACTCTACTAGATATGGTTCGATCTATGATGAGCTTCAATGGACCTTCTTAAGTTTAAGGACATAGTCTAATGACAGCTATATACCTACTAAATAGGGTTTTGACTAAAACTGTTCCTACCACATTATATGAGATATGGCATGGTAAGAAATCATGTTTGAGTCACTTCAGAATTTGGGATTGTCTGGCTCATGTCAAAAGACAGAATGCGGACAAGTTAGAGTCCAGGTCTCTTAGAGCTCGATTCATAGGATATCTTAAAGAATCATTAGAATATTATTTCTATCTTCTAGAAGACCATAATGTGATAGTGAGTCAACATACCATTTTACTTGAAAAATAGTTTGTTCAAGATGGTGGCATTGGAAGACAAATCAGACTTGAGAAGAAAGTCTCCAAAGATCAACGAGCCAAAGAACCATGGAACCCAGTCAGTCTACCAATCCACACACTACCTCCTCCACCTTGTAGATCAAGTAGAATTTTTCATCCTCCTGGGAGATACTTAGGTACAATTTCAAAGGATGTAGAGAAAATATTCCTTATGAAAAATAGGATACATTATGATAATTCCAAAACCTATAATAAGACGATATCAGATATCGACTTTGAGAAATGGCGAGAAGCAATGAAGTCAGAGATTGACTCAATGCATTCAAACCAAGTTTGGATCTTGATAGATCCACCTGAAGGTATAGTATCTATTGGTATAAATAGATCTTCAAGAGTAAGATAGGTGCAGATGAAAATGTAGAGACATTCAAGACTAGGCTAATGGCTAAAGAGTATTATCAGTACGAAGGCATTGACTATGAAGATACCTTCTCGTCGATAGCCATGCTTATATCCATCCACACATTGCTTGCAATTGTAGTCTATTTTGATTATGAAATATGGTAAATGAACATGAAAACAGTATTCTTAAATGGATATCTTGAGAAAGATATCTATATGGAATAATTCCTTGATTTCATATCTAGTGATGGTGATCATAAATTCTACAAGCTGCAAAAGTTCATTTATGGACTAAAGCAAGCATCTCGGAGTTGGAATGCTCATTTCAATGATGTAATCAAATCATTTGGTTTTATCAAGAATGAGAAGGAGTCATATATTTTCAAAAAAGTTAGTGAGAGCATTGTTGTCTTTCTCGTACTGTATGTGAATGACATCCTCTTAATTGGAAATGATATACTAATGTTGACTTTGATCAAAGTGTGGTTGTTAAAAAAATTCTTTATGAAAGACCTTGGAGAAGTGTCCTTTATTTTAGGAATTAAGGTCTATAGGGATAGACCAAAGAGAATGCTGGATCTCTCATAGAAGATGTACATAGAAAAGGTGCTGAAGAGGGTTCAGTATGAAAAACTCCAAGAGGAGACTAGTGCCCTTCAAACATGGCATTCATCTCTCTAAAAAGATGTTCCCCAACACATCTGAGGAGATTGAATGTATGAGCAAGATTCCTTATGCTTTGACAATAGGGAGCCTCATGTACGCCATATTATGTACATGACCTGATATCGCCTATGTTGTGAGTGTCATTAGCAGGTATCATGTCTATCTGAAAGATATGAAATTTTAATAGAAGTACCAAAAATACTCTTCAGTGGTGAGTTACCATATAATTTGATCATGCGATATCGTACATTCCAAATATGACTCTGGATATGGAATCATGTTAAATATAATATCATATTCATATTTCTCTCAATCTTATAATGATGATTCGATTAATAAAATATTAAAAATTATTTCTAATTTTTATTATACTTTGATCAAGGTTTTTCTAAATCATCATTTGATTGAAGCAAGTAAGATACAATCTTCTCTTACTAGGAGTGACCAATTCCTTGTTGATCTACTCATAATCTTCATATGCAATTCACCATATCCAGAACACCTCATACATGACTAAGTCATGAATGAGTACGAATCAAAATATTGATTCATGTATACAAGGTTCTATGGCAGTCTCAAGTCAGAGGATTACATACATAACTCCTACTATGAAAAACATCTCCTAACAAGTATGTAAGACTCCATCAAATATTCTCAAGTTGGATTAATTCAATGAACTCATTTTCTAATGAGCATCCACAGTCTTGTATTAGTATCTTACACAAGTAATTGTGAGATTAATCATCCTCCGTGCTAGTCTTACCAGAAATATTGATCTTCAACTCAATGTTTCATCAATCAAAAATATTTTAGATTAGAATTTTTAGATTTTAGATCTCAAAGATATGATCTCATCATAATCCTAAAATCATAGCCCTAATTTGAATCTTAAATAAAACAATAAGGCATAGCATATGATGAAATATAAATGCCTTTATTTATTTATAAAAATATCATTACATGAGTCTAGAAGATAAAAGAATAACCATTAAAATACATATTTTGATTGGTTTGTAGGGCATATTCCTTTCAGATACATCCTAAAATGAATTATCATTGTGGTTCTAGCAACCCTATGGCGGTCTGACATGTGTCCTCAATAGCAGATGATAAGTGTTTGCATAGTCTCTGCCACATAGACTTCTACGACTATGCTAGGGAAGACTCCAGGGTCTTCTATCAACTAGATGACAAGCAGCTAACAATCCTATCACTCTGCCTTTTTCTCCATTCAGTGAGATCTGTAATTTCAACAAACTTCAAAATGTATAAAGCTATAATTCTCTAGCCAAAGCACGTCCCCATGGTCTCTACTCTCTGACTATGGAACATGTTTTGGAAGATGACAAGTAACCACCTTCATCTATAAAATCCAACTCCTTAGAAGTCTCTACATAGAAGAGAGGTGAACTCTTATTTTGCATGCCTTCTTCTTGAGACTGATTCCATACGAGCTGGAATCTATCTCTCCCTCCAAAAAAGCTCTGAGTACTTCTAACTCCATCTTCCATATGGCATCCTTCAAGCTGGCATTTTCCACCCTCTCACTCTAGTTTACCTTGCTTCATGCTCGACTCCTCTATTGAACTCTTTAGAGGAGCTTGGACCTCTTCTGTTTACTTCTATAGAAGATTAATTTAAACATCAAAGGGTCCACCACCGAGGAACCCCCAGCATTAGGATTTTCCTATCTTAATTTGGTGCATGGTTGTACAGGATTTGGTTGGTGAGATCGATTGAGAACCAGGTGCTAATATCATACAACCATCCCATGACCACCTTCTCTCTCTTTCTGCAACTCCAGCTCAGTGGCCTAAACCAGTTCGGCTCCTCGGTGGCAACAACACTTATCCATTAAAGTATAAGAACCCTTGTCTACCTTTTAATTATTTTTATTGGCTGAGATAATTAGAATTAAATGGATGTTATATATTAATTAGGTTACCCATAGGTTGATGCCAATACAAGATGATATCCTACCATATGAAAATCTTGATTTTTAACAATAAACTGTCTTCCTAATTTTCTATCTAGTATTTAAAAGCATTCATCAAACTAAATAATCAAGCAACTTTTGAGTTGCACTTTCCGTTATGGAGATGATCAATATTCATTTTTAGAGGCATAAATAATAATTCTAAAGTTTTAGAGTTAGCAAATAAAAATACAATTAATTTATATTAGAGATTGTCATAGAAAACTTAATCTCCAAATTGCCAATAATCTACATTGTCATAGAAAATTTAAGTTCATCTTCGACTGAATGTTGACCTTCTGCTGAAGATAATAAAGGGATTCACGTTCATGAGTCATGAATCTTTCCAAGGCACTCATTAATGGGAGCGGTCATATGGAGCTAAACAAAGTAGGTAATATAAAGGAAGTCCTGTGCTAACCGATGAGCTTTATACATGTATTTAACTCAAAGTTGTCCAATACAATCATGGTAATTCTTCATGATTGTAGACGATGCTACGCTATCATGGTAATTCTTCGTGATATGACTTTTCTTATTAACTCATCAACTATGTATGTTGATCAAATTTAAATTTGACCATCTAAACCATTGCCAATCTAGGTTTCCCAAACCTGATATTTCGGCTATTCCAACAAAAAAAAAAATCCGATATTTCAGCCATATTAGTGGAAGGTTGATGAAGATCATCCTCTTACCCAAAAATGCACGGAGTACCATATTTAAAGAGTTCCGATGGAATTGAGATTTCCGTATAGTATTACGACACCAAATCATTTAAAAACAATTTCGCAATTCCGGCTCAGTCCTCCCAAATAAACTAGTAATACCAAGGCCCTTCTTAAACCCCAAGCCAAAATCCCTCTCCAGAATTCATAATACCATAATCCCTCTTTGAACCCCCAAGCCGCCCCCAGCCCTCTCTACAATGGACGAGTCCAAGGACAAGAAAGAACTATCACCAGCGCCACCCCGCCGCCGCCTCTGTTACGCTCTTCTTTCTTCTTCTTCTTCTTCTTCTTCTTCAGTGCCCTATTCATTATCGCTTTCCTCTCATTGTCTTCCCACCACCCTTTAATCTGCGTCGGCGATTGCGCATCCACCAATCACGGCCTTCCCTCTTTGGCTCTACCTTCTTCTTCTTCCTCCTTCCCCTTTGCTTTTTTGCAGACTTCTTTTTCTTTTCAGAAGACTTTCTTTTTGGAAGAAGTTCTCCATTCCCAATAGCAAGAACCTCGCAGCCTTTAAGAACCTTTTCATAGGAAGCTCAGCGGTGACCGCATATTCATTAATTCGCAAGGAATTTGAAGTTTATGGCAATGTGGTAATTCATGAGAATTATCACTATGCATCAGTCAAGGATTGCAGAATAATATTATCTATAGATCCGAGTCTAACTTCACACCGAGCTTTTCAAGCTCTTTCATTATCCTTGATTATCATCACAGTGATCTTTGGACGTACTGAACGTGAATGCCCATCCCGCATGCCTATCTTAGAAAGTCAATTTCATGATTTGAATACTTGGCTAGGCGATTTCTGTTCACCACTATA